>JANHGL010015127.1:0-10641 GCA_024611195.1 Ceyx melanurus | reverse complement strand
GGGGCGGCCTAGCATGAGACTGGGTGCATGGGCAGGTGGCGTTCCGACCTCCCAGGGGTTCGCATGCTGGGCCACGGCGGGTGGGCGCTGCCACCCCGGAGCCACCCACGCGAGGGGAGGTGAGCGGCGGTTGCCCGAGACTGAGGGGCTGCGTGGGGCAGGAGCTGCCGCTCAGGGGTGGCTTCAGAGGCAGGCTCTGGCACTTTGAGCCATTTTGGTGCCGAGTTGGGGGAGGGCTGCAGGGAATAAAATCTGCTTTGAGGAGAGCTGTTTTGCTGAGCTTCTGCAGATTGCAGGGTGGAGGCGAGCGGGGTCTGGGTGTCTGTGGCTTGGGCAAGAGATGGAGAGAAGAAAGTTGTGTCTCTTATTTAAGATGCTGAGATTGCTCCCTGCACTCAGTGGGAGTGTGGGGGTCTCCACTTACAGTCTGGGAGATGTTTGCCTGAGAAGTTGTTAAAATCAGATTTTATCAGTGGGAGGCAAAGACTGACAGCATATTCCCTGCTGTCCCTCACCCAACCCTCACCAGGGCTAAAAACTCTGACTCAGGGCTTTGGGTGAAGGCAGATGATGCTCGAAGTAGAGGGTGCTCAGAGGAGAGGGCTCTCTGCACCTCAGTGCCACAGCTCCTAGCACCACAGCTTTGTTCCCACTAGAAGAAGGAGCTTGCTTTTGCTTGCAGCTTCCAGAAACTCTGCAGACAGTCAATTCAGACTTGGAAAAAACTCCTTGAAGAGCCACTCAGCCACCCCTTAAGAGCAGGTGGGATTCAGGCCAATGGCCCTTTGTCCCTTGGGGCTGGTGGAGAGTTGTGTGGCACCACAGTCTAGCAGGCTCAGGACCACCCAACCCCAGCAAAGCCATATTTTGTCAAGTTTGCTGTGTGCATCTCGGCCAAGGACACAGACATCAGGGTGCAGGGTGCCAAGGTGGGCACGCCCCTGAACCGTGGGTGTCAAGAGCAGGGTAACTGTCCTTGAGACTTGGGCAAGCTCTCCCTCTCTGTCTCCTTCACACCTGCCTCCATCTTCCCCTCACTCTAGCACCAGGAAGATGAAGTCATACCAGAAGCTGAGGACAGTGGTGCCGCAGCCATCAGCATGCCAAATCAAGGAGGAAGGGGATACCTCTGCACCTGCTGGCCATGGGAAACCGGCCCCATGGTGGGTGAACAGCGGGCTGCTGGTGGCTGCTGTGCTGCTGAGTACTGTCACCGTCTGGGTTCTGCGGGAAATATCAGGGGACTGGCTTGGACACACACCACCCTCCAAATGTCTCCTGGTACCTGAAAGCCACCGCTTTGACTGCTACCCGGAGCATACTGTGGTGGTTACCCAGGAGCTCTGTGAAAGCCGGGGGTGCTGCTTCATTGAGATCCCCCCACTAGTGGGGGGAAAGCAAGGGGTGCCCTGGTGCTTCTACCCACCTGACTTCCCCAGCTACACCCTGGAGAGCCTCAACCAGACAGCACTGGGCATGGTGGGGCTGCTGGTACGGCGGGAGAAGGCCTATTACCCTCAGGACATTGAGAGGCTGAGGCTGGATGTGGAGTTTGAGACGGACATGCGGCTGCATATCAAGGTGAGCTTCCCAGTGGCTGTCCTCCCGAGCTTGTGACTTCTCTCTAACTTCCGTAGCCTTCATCCCATAGGTGACTATCCCCTGCTCAGACTGAGTCTGGAAGCTGCTGTGCTCCAGGCATGACTCAGTGTGGTCAATGAGCATCTCCAACCCTTTGCCCTCTTGCTTTGCTGGTCTTTGAAGAATATTTTTTCCCTCTTGTAGATAACAGATATGGCCAACCCACGGTACGAGGTTCCCCTCGAGGTTCCCCAGGCAGCAAAGAGAGCAGAAAACCCCATCTACAGCCTGGACTTCTCCCAGGACCCTTTTGGGGTGGTGCTGCGACGCAGGGCGACAGGGACAGTGCTGTAAGAACCTCTTCCACATCCCACAGTGGGTGGGGGAAAGCTCATTTCACCCTAGATAGGCTCCAGGATGCTTCCTGGAGGTTTCTCCTTAAGGAAAACGGTGCTCTGGGATCTCCAGACATACAATTACTCTTCATCTTTCTACTAGTACATGCATGGGGATGCAGCAGCATGTGGCTCCTGGGCCCCACAGGCTGGCCACATGATTGCAGTGGCTGTGGCAGAGCTGGGTGCAATCAGCATCTCTCCAAAAACTTCACAGTGCCCTCATTCCTTGTCAGATCATACAGCCGCCAAACATTCTGCATGTTCTCAGCACATCACCAGTAAGGAACCTGGAGGCTCAGGGAAAGAGCCGCTGAAGGGTTGACACCACAACCACCACATTGAGCGTTGGTTAGCACCAACGGTTCATCAATGTATGGCCAGTGTTTTGGGATCCCATCCTTTCCTTCTTCCCATTTGCTGGTGCCTGTGGTACGTCCTTTACTTGGGAGTTGCTTATCAGTGACAACAGGCTGAGAAACACCACCACCATATCACTTCTGTGGTTAATAATAACTTGGGTGGAAACTTCTTGTGTCAAAGGCAAGGCTGTGCTGTGCTGGGTCAGGCTAGTTCGAGCTTGGGCTGAGCCTTGTATCTAGGCAGACACAAATTTACTGCCTGGGCCAAGGTACTGGGGCTGGATGTACAGTGTGATGTATACTGCTTTTCTGGAATGCTTTGAGGGCGAAAGGGTCAATTGTTGATGGGCAAATGGATCCCAATGGATCCCAGCATCCCCTCCTCACTCTCTCTCTCCCTTGGTGTCACCTTGGCAGGCTCAACACCACCGTGGCTCCTTTGATCTTTGCTGACCAGTTTCTCCAGATATCGACATTGCTCCCGTCCAGGTTCCTCTATGGGCTGGGGGAGCACCGCAGCAGCCTCCTGCACAGCCTGGACTGGACCACCCTCACGCTGTGGGCCCGTGATGTCTCTCCCACGGTACCATCTCCCCACTTTCCACAGGGGTGCAGGGGGAAAGGATAGGGGTACTGCTCTCCAGTATATCGGACAAGTCCTGGGGAAACTTGTCAGGAGGGTGAGCAATGATGCTGGGAAAGGATGGGGGTGGTGAGGGCCGATGGGCAGATGTGTACCAGGGAATATTTCACAGCAATTGCAAAACACTCTTGGCACTCTGAGGGCCCCGGGTGTTTTCCGCTCCACCCTGCTACTCGTGCAACAGGTTGTGGCAGGGCAAGAGGTTTCTCCCTCATCCAGCACAGCTCAGTAATAGCTCCTGAGCTGTGAGGAAGAAGTAGCTTCCCATGACCTTCTGTGCCAGCTCCAAAACCATCCTCATCCCTTGCCTTGTCTTTCATAAAGGGTGACAGATGCCTGGTTAGGTGGTGGCAGCAGATGCAACTTGGGGCCATTTAGTCACCCCTGGTGACATAGGGCTCTCCTGCTTTGCCCAGGTGCTGCTCTCTCACCAGGCACCTCCTCTTTGCAGGAATCATTCAACCTCTATGGTGCTCACCCCTTCTACCTGCTGATGGAGGAGGGCGGAGATGCTCATGGTGTTTTTCTCCTCAACAGCAATGCAATGGGTAGGTGTCTCAGGGGACCTTTGGTCAGGTCATCCCTGGAGGACGCAGAAGGTGGGGACAGATGGGAGCTGCCGTAGTGGCTGGTTTGGGAACTTGGGGTGAGAGTAAGCTGTAAAAGGGAAAGATGTGGTTTGATGGCTCCGTTATTGAGTGTAGCCATCTGTTTCCTGGCTATGGAGAGGCTCTTTAGCAACTGCTGAGCAGTTTAACCACACGCCCAGCTGCCGAGTTGCCATCGGAAAAGAAAGTCCCTTGCATGTGGGTCCATGCCCATTTCCCATCCACCCAAAACAGCCTTGCCCCCAGGCCCAGCAGCGTAGCATGGCTGGGGCGCAGCCGGTGATGCTGCTGCCGCCTGCGCTCTTCCCAGCTGTGCCGTTCTGGCTGCAGCCATGGGATCCACCTGGGTGTGCCAGCTGATAACACAGCAGCTCCTGCAGGCTTCTACTGTGTTGGGGACGGCACTGGCGACTGCCAGTCCCTCCCAGCAGCCACCACTTGCAGCCATCTGGGACGATGCTGCGCATGCTGGGGCTCTTGTAGCTCCAGCTGCTCTTGGCTTTATTGCAGCAATGCTCCTGAGGAAGAGGTTGTGGGTGTTGCGACCATTGGAGCTGAATTTTAAGGGCTTGTTTGTGTGAAAATCCCTTCCCAAGAAAGCTCTTGCTCCCTCATGCTCACTTGTACAAGTAGCTCCTTATTCACTTAGGAGCTATGAAGGAAAGCATGAAGGAAAGACCTGCACATGCTCGGTCTTAAAGTGGAAGCTGTGAGAACGGCACAACCTTGGGCTTAAAGAGAAATTTTGTGAGATAGCGAGCTCTATCCACACCCCTGGACTGTGGTGATTTAAGACTCTCAACACCCATTTAGCATCCACTGAGCACAAGGCAGGGATTTCTCTGTTCTCCTGATGGAGACTGAGCATTGCTTATGCTGCTGCTTGGTCCCTGTTGTGGGATCAAGGTCCAGGGGTTGCTCCCTGATTGTCGTGGTCTTTTTTCCTTCCTTCACTGTGACAAAGAGGTGGCCCTGCAGCCCGCTCCGGGCCTGACCTGGAGGACCATTGGAGGGGTGCTGGATTTTTACATCTTCCTGGGACCCGATCCCAACATGGTCATCCAGCAGTACCAGGAGGTGATAGGTAAGTGCCCACACCAGTGTAGCCATCTGCAGGTACCTTTCTCATGCCTGTCTCACTCCAGCTTCACCACCATCCTCAGCCTTCCTAGCTGGGGAGGGGACAGCAGTCCCTGGCTATCCCATCCCTAGCCCTACCTGCACATCAGGGCACAACGATCACCAGCTTTCTGTCCCTCCTGTTCCCTTCCCAATCATTTTGAGATGCTGCTGTCATCTTGGAACACCCCATCTATGCTCTCACTCTCCTGCTGCAGGTTTCCCAGCCATGCCACCCCTCTGGGCACTTGGCTTCCACCTCTGTCGCTGGGGCTACGGATCCAGCAATGAGACCTGGCAGACTGTGAGAGCCATGAGGAACTACCAGATCCCCCAGGTAATCACTCAGACTTGTGGAGGGAGCGTGTCTGGGCTCCATCACCCCTTGCTGAGCCTCTGTCCTGCAGGATGCACAGTGGAATGACATTGATTACATGGATGGGTACCGGGACTTCACCTTTGATCCCCAGAAATTTGCCTCCCTCCCCTCGCTGGTGGAAGATCTTCACAAACACGGGCAGCGCTACGTTATGATCTTGGTACTCCCCCTCCTCTCCCCCTGTGCTGTCTTTGCTGCAGAGCTGGGGTGTAAGACAGAGGTAGAAGGTATGCTTATGGTCACAGCTGACCATCCTTGCCCCCTGGGATTTCTGTTCTAGGCTGGTCCCCAGTGCTGGGCAGGCAGCTGTAAGCAGCCAATGGAAATCCCCCTAATGCAGGGTCCACAGAGACATGGACCAGGTTCTCGTGCTTTGCTCCTGACTGCTGCAGAAGCATGAGGATGTTGCTGTCCCCTGTGGGTGAACAAATGGAGGAACTGTGGGTCAGGCTGTTTAACTCGTGGGTGCTCAGCTCTTGTGTCCCTGCATCCCTACAAGTGCTGGTATCTAGTAACCTGGCTGTGATCTCCCTTCTTCCATCTGCAAGGAAAGGGGGTGCAGGTTCTGCTTGCTGGTGATGTGGGTACTTGGGAGGTCCTGGGGAGGAAAGGGTTGGGTTTTTCCCCGTTGAACTCCCCATTGTAGCCCATGTCCGTCTGTGACCCAATGTTTCTTGCATAAGCGCAAGATTTCTTATATTTGTTCCCCCTCCCCAAAATGCCCTCATGGGTCCTGGGGACTTGCAGAAATGGCATTTTAGAAAACATGCCTGGAAGTGTTGAAGCAAGTTTCTGTTCCCCTTGGGGGAAACAGCCACCATATGTGGGCTCTGTCTGACCCTGTTGGGGTTGTCCTCTTCTCTGAATCACACCAGCCTGTCAGGAGGAAGGGGCCACAGTCTACTACTAACTGCTCTATCCCCAGGATCCTGGCATCAGCAGCACCAGCCCTCGTGGTTCCTATTGGCCTTTTGATGAAGCCTTGAGACGGGGCTTGTTCCTCAACACCACCCAGGGGCAGCCGCTCATTGGGCAGGTGAGAAGCTCCAGGGACAAATCCCAGCCCCATGGGTTGTGCAATAGCAAATTTGGGATTTCCTTCCTAATGCTGAAGGGAAAGCCAAGAGGCCAAGGAACCTCTCAAGAATGATTCCTAGAGCCTGGGTCAACCCTCATCCTTGCATGTCACCTCCTGGCATCTCCAGCATCCCTGGGAGCCAGCTCCTGTCCCAGCAGCAGAGCCTGTGGAAGTCATATGAGCTTAATGGGATCAGAAAAAAAGAGAGCGTCTGTTATCGGTCTAGGGGTTGCCTGACCCTAAAATGTGACAGCAGTGCTGCCCAAGGCTGGTCATCTGATTTCTCTCCCTTCCTATTTCTGGGGTTAGGGGAGGTTGTCTGTGATGGACACATGCCTCTGGATCTGCTCTGCAGCAGTTTCCTCCCCATTTGTTCTAACTGGCCATTTGCTCCCACCAGGTCTCCCTCACTGTCTATGAGTAGAGGGCTTTTGATGTAGCCTGAAAACATGGGGAAAAAATGAATCAGCTAAAATTCCTGGAGTAAAGCACAGCATGGAGAAATTACAGCTCTTCCCTCATGTGCTCTGGGCTAGGTGATGTCAGGGCTCGTGAAATCAGAGGCAGAGCAGCCTCTGCATCAGCTGCCACTGTGCACCAGGCTATGGGGGAGTTCTCAGCACCCCAATGCTCCTGGGTACTACAGAGACAGGAGGGCTGCTGTGAGTGAAGCGTCTGGGACTCAAAGCACTTTGTCTGGGTTTATCTTCTGGTTTACTGCCTGTTATATCCCTGCTCCTTCAGCCTAATCACCAGCCTGTGGCACCCTCATCTTCATGGTGGTCCACTTACTGAAATCACTTACTGAACCTGTGGTTTTGTGGTATCCCTGCAGGTCTGGCCAGGCTTTACTGCCTTTGCAGACTTCTCCAACCCTGACACGCACCAGTGGTGGATGGAGAACTTGCAGCGCTTCTATGCCCATGTGCCCTTTGATGGCATCTGGATTGTAAGTTCCTCCTTGTCCCCAGGTCACTTGCTTCCAGCAGCTCAGCTCATGCCTGGTGTGTATCCTGGCAGGACTGTCTGTCCTCAAATGCACGTTTTCCAAGTGTATCCATGAAACCCCAAAACCTCCCCCTTGAAATTGCTCCACTATTTTCTTTGTTTAGGACATGAATGAGCCATCCAACTTCATGGATGGGTCTCAAGATGGCTGCCCTCCAGGAGAGCTTGACAGCCCACCCTACACGCCGGGTAAGGAAGGAGATGAAATGCAATGCCGTGCTGGTTGGTAACACATGCTTTGAGATTGTCCACAACTGTGTGTGAGCAGGAAAACAATTTTTAAGATACTGTGCCTCTGTTTTACACCCTCAATGTCTCCATCTCTGCTTGCGTGTGCCAGTTTCCATGCCCAGATCTTGCATGCTTGTCGGGGCCAGGTCAGGTGCGGGGTGGAAGCATCTGCATGAGCTTTTGGTGTTGTTTGGCTGGCTCCTGTGTGTGTAAGGGTTGACCCGCAGCAAACTGGGGAGGGTCCATATCCCCCACACTCCCCAGCCACAGTGTGCCAATGGGGGCTCTCCCTCCTGGCAGCTGTTCTGGGTGATGCCCTCTCTGCAAAGACAGTGTGTGCCTCAGCAAAGCAGAAAACCTCAGTGCACTACAACCTCCACAACCTCTACGGTCTGATGGAAGCCAAAGCCACAGCAAGGTACTTGAGAATCCTGCTTTCCTCCAGCCTGCAGATAGGATGGGACAAAGGGTAGGATGCACAGAGCTGGGTATTTGAGGGTGGAGATTTGAGTGCCTGACCCCCGGGAGATGCTCTGGCTGTTCACACACTCTGGGATGGAATAACCCAGCACAGGGGAGCTGTGCTGTGAGGGATGGGTGGTTGAGGCCAGTCCTGACGCTGAACCTTTCCCCTTAACCACTTGGTCTGATCCTCCAGCATCGCAGGGCTGTCATGGGGCTGGACCTCTCCCTCCACTGTTGTGGGACAAGGAGAATTCATGCGGGGCTGCTCTCACCTCCTGCCCTCAGCTCTCCTCATTATTTTCCAGTGCCTTGATCCAGATCCAGGGGAAGCGCCCCTTCGTCATCTCCCGCTCCACCTTCCCCAGCCAGGGCCGGTACTCGGGGCACTGGCTGGGTGACAACCGGAGCCAGTGGAAGGACATGTATTACTCCATCCCAGGTGTGTGGCATGGGCTGCATGCAGAACCCCCTGCCAGAACCCCCAGCTCCATTGAGCTTTCTGTTTGTTCTAAGACACCTCCAGAAGTCCCTGTGCTCTTCTGACTGTTCCTGCCCTCAGGGCTGCTGAGCTTCAGTCTCTTTGGCATCCCGCTGGTTGGGGCTGACATCTGCGGCTTCTCCGGCAGCACCTCTGAGGAGCTGTGCACCCGCTGGATGCAGCTCGGTGCCTTCTACCCCTTTGCCCGCAACCACAACACCCAGAACGAGAAGGTAGAGGGCAACATGCCCAAGTGTGAGGCATCCCAGGGGTGGGATGCAGAATATAGCTTGGAGGATGTAGGATGAGGGATGTGGGATGGAGAATGTGGGATACAAGAGGCAGTGTGGTGGCTTGATGGGGTTGGGTATGGGGCAGGTGCTGACTCCTCTCATCTCCCTCAGGCCCAGGACCCGACAGTGTTTAGCCCTGCAGCGAGGACGGCCATGAAGGATGTGCTGCTGACCCGATACTCCCTCCTGCCCTTTCTCTACACCCTTTTCCACCGTGCCCACCTGCAAGGGGACACTGTTGCCCGGCCCTTGTTCTTTGAGTAAGAGCATCCCAGCCAGGAACTGGGGACATGCTTAGGCTGAATCATGGAGAAGTGGCCAATCTGAGCGGCATCTCCATCCCACCACAGGTTTCCCCAGGATGTGGCCACTTTGGGGATGGACAGGCAGTTCCTGTGGGGCCGGAGTCTGCTGGTGACACCGGTGCTGGAGCCTGGGGTGGACACAGTCACAGGCTATGTCCCCCGAGGTGTGTGGTACGACTTCTACACGGTGAGGAGCCCCACAGTGGTTCGCCAGGGGTCCAACTGTCCCTGCTTGACCATCTTGGGTCTGCAGGTGGGAAGCTGCAGCTGAGCTCAGTAGGCCCCAGTGGAGGAAGGGGTGGGAGTATCTGCTTCCCAGACCCTTGCCTGAGCCCCCCCACTATGCATCCAACCCTCTCACAGCCTGTCTCTCACCTCCTTACCAGGGCTCCTCCGTGAGCCGCATTGGGGAGATGCTGAAGATGCCAGCCCCTCTGGAGCACATCAACCTGCATGTCCGGGAGGGTTCCATCCTTCCCACCCAGGTGAGCTCATCACCCATCACCTCCCTGTGTGTCCCCACCAGCATCTCAGCTCCTGGCACCCCATCCTAGGTGCTCACAACCCTACAGCACCCATGCATTTGAACCTCAGGAGCCAGGAACCACCAGTGAGGCAACCCAAGGGAATCCCCTGCACATCATCGTGGCATTGTCCCAGAGTGCCACTGCCTGGGGGGACCTCTTCTGGGATGATGGCGAGAGCCTGGACACCTTTGAGCGGGGTAGATTCTCCTACCTGGTATTCAATGTCACGCAGGTGGGACACGGTGAGGAGGGCAGGGGTGAGGAGTCCATAACACCTGGCCACCTTGAGCTTATGCTGTCCCCTTCTGCAGAACATCTTCACCTCCACTGTCCTTCATGCCAGCAGTGAGGCCACTGAGGTCACCATCGGCACACTGAGAATCTTTGGGGTGTGGGAACAGCCCAGCAAGGTACTCCTGAATGGCCAGGAGAAAACCTTCTCCTACCTGAGCAACCAGGTATGGTCCATCTTGGGGAGCTCTGTCCTGGGAGTCCCTGTCACCATTCCTCCTCCCCCAGCCCTTGTTATAGGGTTGCTGGCTGAGGAGATGGGTGAGGACCTGGTTCTCCCACCATGTCAGGGTTCGGGGGAAGTGGAGCTGGTCAGGGATATTTAGCATCCCTCCCCAGCTGAGGCTGTACCCCAAAATGTCTCTTCTTGTCCTACAGGTTCTCATCGTGAGTGACCTTGGCCTCAGCCTCAGCCAGGGCTTCTCCTTGCAGTGGCTGTGAGTCGGGAGCTGGGGGGGCCGTGGGGTCACCCCCACCTCACCAAGACTACCCATCCAGGAGATGCTTTGAGCTCCATCTCTCAAGACTGGGATGCCACCATGGAGAAGGTGGTGGGGATTTGTCACCTGTCACCTTGAGGTCCCCTTCAACCCGGCTGGGGTTGGGGGTTGCCCTCCTCTCAGTGCTGAGTGGGTGTTGGGGCTGGGGGCACTCATGGTCCCTGCTGCAATAAAGGCACATGGAGAGCTTGTCCCGGTGTGTGATGTGGGCTCGGGGACGGGGTAGAAGCAGTTTGTTGCCGTGTCCACCCCCAGCCCCCACCTCCAAACCCGCGAGTCCATCCGCACTCCCCGCCACTCTGCGCTCCCGGCCCACCCCGCCACCCCCCCACCCCCCACCCCCCCACACATCCCCCTCGCACGACACGTGCCTCTTGC
>JANHGL010015125.1:119075-166540 GCA_024611195.1 Ceyx melanurus | reverse complement strand
AGAACCTCTCTTGACCTACTGGCCACACTTCTCCTAATGCATCCCAGGATGCCATTGGCCTTCTTGGCCACGAGGGCGCTTTGTTGTCCCTGCATTATTCCCCAACTGCGTGAAAATAAATAGTAGCACAAAAATCTCTTTTCATAGGCCATCTATTTTACTGTCAAGAATAAAAAAAAGCTGCCTCAGGAAAAAGTGTTAAATATAGTTGTGGTGCTATCAACAAGTTAGTGCTCCTGCATGAAAACAAGTCCAGTTGTTTATCCAAGAGTTTTGCTGCAGGAGACAGAAATCATCAGAGCTGTAACATGAATGTAAACCCAGTTCTTCATTGTTAGTTTGCTGCAGGGAGCTGCAGAGATCAGATGCATACATCTTTCTGATTGGCCATATGTGGTTGAGTTTGCTTTTTATATAAATGTAACATTGATTGTGCTTCCCAAAGGCTTCTAATACTGGGAATGTGTGTTCATGAAGTGAGCTAGACTAAGCTTGAATATGAAGAGTTTATAGAAAGACAGTTTGGCAGTTCTCAGAAGAGAGCAGGTTTGCTTCTGCTTCTTTGGCCCAGCTGTTATGCTGAAATAAAAGAGAAAATGTAACTGCCTTGATATTTTTTGTCAGCTACACACAAAAGGCATGATTATGACACGGCTGTGACCCATGTCTAACAGTCCACTGGGAGCTGCTCACAGTTCAAGGATACTTCAATTCATTGTTACCATTCCCTAAGAAAGACTAAGCTGTGAAAATTAAGCTTTTCCTCACTGTTATTTTGAAAGACATATGCCTGATTTCCTTGTGGGCTGCTCACTCCCCAAGCTTTTAAGGTCTGTGCTTCCTAAAAGGCCCTTGGTATGGATTAGGAGGATTATTTTATATCTTCTTACTAGCTCTGACATCAGATTTGTTCCTTCTTCTTCTCAGTTTCATCTTCATTCCTCTAACAGTTCTGAGTTCTTTGAATTCCATCTTCTCAGCTGGTGAAGGCAACCCTGCTGGGATCCCTGTCTTCATTCCATTAACAAACAGTTAAGTAAATGTCTAAATACTAATGAGTTTTGAAGACAGAAGAAATCACTGAAGTATGAGATGGTGAACAATTCTGAACAGTTAAGGTTATTTCCATGTCTGTCTAAAGCCTAATTCTAAAATTATACAAGACTGCAGTTTAAATCTGAGACAGATTTTACTATCTTGTTCTATATCCCATTACCCTGTTGTGATAAATATTAAGAATCTTGTGGTTAAAATGAGGCAGTTACTAATTATAAGTAAGTGTTGTCATTTAATTTGATTTACTTGTGTTTCCTGTTGCTTTTTTTCCCTGACAGTATGACTGTGTGTGTTCTTTTTGCAGTGAACTGCAGTGAAGTAAGCAGGAATAGAGCCCCTCTCTCCATAGAGAGACAGCATTCAGAGAAATGCACATAAAGTCTCTTTAGGCAACTCAGGTCTTCTTGCCAGGATTGCCTTAGGTCAACAAGGGAGACAGCTACCTTCTAGAGTGTTTTGAGGGTGGATTCTTTCAGCAAATACAAGGCAACAACTCTTCTGAGGGACAAAACCAATTAAGTGGCAATCAGTAACTCCAGGTACAGGGAATCATGAGTATTCCTAGTTCAGTTCTTTCTAATGAGCTTTGTGTCAATCATTGAATCTATAGAAGAATTCTGCAGGCTGTCTATAGCATCTCTAAAGTGCTGTTTGGTGTTTTTTTTACCCTTTCCAGAGAGATTTGAACAGTGGAGAAAAAAGAGGATTAGTGTGGGGCTTTCCTAAAGTGGAACCAAAAGAAAAACTTATTTTATTACTAAATAGATCACTAAACCTGGAGAATACCTGTTGCCTTCAGTGGAAAAAAAATAAAATCAGACTAGTTAGAAGCTTTGTATCTGGAGAACTGAAAGTCTTAGGTTATAGACATACAATGAAAACAGAATGAGTATTTGTAATCTAAAGATGCACAAAATTGGTCCTTAATTTAGACTTCTGACCTGCTTCAGTTTTCATCTTTAATGAAATAAACTTGTTCCCCATTATTCTATGTCTGTGATTTTAAGATGGTCAAGTTGTATCTACATAATCTCTTGGCCCCATATTTCTCCCATATTCCATTTTTCATATCCTATTTAGACCCTTTTTTAAGAACAACAACAACAACAAAACACCAAACCAATAAGAAAAAAAATAACAAAAAATAACAACCCCACCAACACATAGCCAAACTGACACCATCTTCTGCTTCTTGTTAGTTCAAGATAATTATGGAACTTAACACTCCAAATGGTAATTACACTTGCTGTTGAGCACAGCAGCCGTTTTAGAAATGCAGAGACCAGATCAAATTAGCATTTTTGTCAAATACAGTAAAATGTGCTTAAAAGTTATGTCTTGTTACATGTACAATAACATTTTAAAGTGACTGTCACCTAACGTCTGTTGGAGGTAGATCCTTCTGCTAGGATTCATGTGCCTGAACATTGATGTCTATATTTGAGGTAAATGTCAAGATTCCTTTTATAGCAAAAGGACATGAATTGCTCTTCTAGAACATAGTTTGTCTTATTTACAAATAGATCTCTAAAAGAGGTCAGATGAAAAATACTTTCAAAATTGTTCTTTCCACTGTTTGCAAAAGTTTTACTTAAGAGACTGAACCTCCCATAACTCCCATGATAAAATTTCTCATTGCATTATCTTTTTCCAAGGTCCCAGCTGTAAAAGGATATTGGATTAGAATTTTTGATATAATGGACAAAATTCTAGTCTTTTAATTAGACAATTAAAATGAATCAGTATGAGACTGAAATGAAACCTTTACTACTCAAAGAAATTCCTAGACTACTTAAGTAGGTCCTGTTTGCAAAATATAAATGGTCAGATCAGAATTCTTATCCTCTATTTAAGATTCAAAATGAATTTAAGTTTATGAAGCTACCTAAATAAGCTTCAAAATCCTGGCTCCATTTTTGCTCCTAACATAGTATTAGACTAATTTTTCACAAAAAAAACCAAACAACCAACAAACCCAAAAGATAACAACAGACCAGCAGGAAACACTGACAACAGTCCCAAAACCAACTAGGGGAGCAAAAAAAATTACGTGGTTTGGATAGTTCTCTGAGGACAAGGCAGGTGATCTGAATTCCAACAAGACTGTGCTGGAAAGAATTCCTTACAATTGTATAAGCAACTTTCTGAAATAAAGTACTGCTTATTAGAACTAAAACCTGTGGAGTAAAAGATCATAGGTAGAGTAGGATAAAATTGCTCTTACACTAAATAATAGAGCCAAAGCTGCAGAGTCTGAGCTCAGGGTTGCTCAGAGGACAGACTGCCCATCTTGAGGGGTCATTTACAGCACTTCAGTTGCTCAGTCAGTGAAATGCTTTAATCCTAATTTTTCTGTACTCTCCAATATTGCTCCTGTGTTTTTCACAGTACTTGAAAGTTTCTTATCATATGATCCCTCTTCTTTTATGGCAATTTTAGGCTGACGAAATTTCTGTGACTTTCATAAAGTATATCCTGACCTAAACTGTTACACAAATTAAATCTAGCCCACTACATCATTTGACTGTATATGTCACCTATGTATGCCATGACCATGCATAGACCTTTACTTTATATGTAGTGTAGCAACCTTTCCTATAGAATGTCATGAAATATATTCAAGTAATTTTTTACACAATTTATTGCAGAATTCAAAGGGTACTCTAGGAAATTCTGACTTCCAATGGCAAAAAGTCCCCTTAACTCACTAGAGGCAGTCTCTCCTGTCATAAGCATCATTTGAATTCCAGAAGCATTATGAAAGGATGTTTTAATAAAATTTATGATTGAAAAAATATATATATTGAGAAGCTACTTCATTCAGTTTATACAGTGAGTGAAATATATATATGTAAAAAATCAAAGAATCCTACTTGTCTGCAACATAACTCAGCAATATCTCTTACGTTAAGAGCTTTTAAGATATGTTTTCAGATTAATAAATAAAATATACTAGACAGTACCTCCTTGTAAAACAACTCAGTCCACATAAAACGGGCAAGGTATGATGAGAAAAAATCATAGGCAATTATATGGGAACATTATGGGACTTGCTTGTGTGTCTGTATTTATTTACTCCTCAAAAGGATCTGAAAGACTGTCAGAGACTTTCCTTCAGTGCAATGTGGTAGAAAGAGATGAAATGTTCATCATTGTTCACCTCCTTCTTGTTTGATTCCTTATAGAATATGGCAGCTGACACATTTATCTCCTTTATTTTGTGTGACTCAGGCACAAAGAGGTGTTTTCTCACCACACTGATCACAGGATGACAGTACAAAAAAGAGGTATGTATATTTTCATTTTTTACCTTTTTTTACATATAGGAGTTTTAAAGATCAATAGATCTCAAATATTATAAGCTTATACTTAGGTGTTTGCTTAATTATCTGTTACTGTGTCTGCACAGCACTAATCTGGTGCAACAGGAATGAATTTGTAGATCAAAGCAATTGTTTCTGAGGTACCTACATCTGTACTGTGTAAAGTTGAGAGCTTTCACCTGAAACTGGAATTACTGTGGTCTGTGGTAGAGATGTTCCTCTTCTGCATGTGGTGCAGTTTTCTCCAAAGAACCCCCTCAGTGTCTTTAACATATTTAGGAATGGGAGTACATTTAGTGCTCACATTGAACAGAGTTTCCAATTTAGTTTCTCCCAAAAGGAACTAGATTTGGATGTATTAAAAAAAAAAAAAAGACAAAACTGAAGAATTTATTTCAAAGTTATGTTGTTGCTCTTCATCATAACAAGAAGGTAGATGCAGCCTGCATTAACATAATGATGTCAGAGAGAATATTTTCAGAAGCAGAGTATAGCAGGGAAGCACTTGCTTTTAGGTTTTATGTCACTGCTGTATTTTTAGCAGGGCCATGGTCAGTTAGCTTAGTGGGGTGTTTTCTGTAATCCCTGAGATTATTTTTTCATCAATATAATTTTGCTTGGAGATTTTTTATTCCTCTGTATTTTTCCCTATATCTTATGACTAAGTTAGCTTTGAAGATTTTCATATGCCTCCAAAGATACTAGATTTGATGCAGGGCAGACTGGACAATAACAGATTATGATCTGTACATGTAAGATTAGTTTCTGTGTGACTACACAAGACTGTCTACTGAGGATTTCACCATCATTTTGAATTGATGCTCAAGGTAAAATATTAATCTTTCTCAAGTGAAATGGAAGTGGATGAAGATTTGTGACTTATATTTGTCTACAGGTGGATAGGTGAGTGCTTCTAGGAAGAGGAAAACACATGGTATACAGTATCCCTATGAAAATTTCCAGGTGGACAGCAGAGGGATGACCGTTAACAGTCTCTCCTCCTAATCCCATTTTATGTGGGAGACAACACCACTTTAGTGATGCATGATTCGGCTTTATGTTATTGCAATGAGTTGAATGGAATTTAAAATATAATTTGATATTGCAAAGATAATAGTTAAGAAGGACAGATGGAATGACAGAATGCAAAAAGATGTGACCTCTTTTTATTTAATGTATAATCATAAAAGACTTTTTCTTATCACTAAGAAAAAAAAATCTGCTCAAAATTATAGCAGAAATCCAAATAATTGTTTCTTTTGGTCAATGCTATAAATACACATCCGAATACTCAGTTGATTCCAGAGAGAGGCAGGGAAGAAAGAATGTGTGTGTAGTTCCTGTGTGTCCTTTCTATCTGGATTTGAATTATTTCCCATTACATCTGTTTTTCAAGCTGTCTTCAATTTAGAATTTTTAGCCAGTGGCAGAAAAAATTTACTTTAAACAAATTATTCAGCTTTGTTCAACATGAAAACTTCAGTACTTAATTTTGGATTTTGATTCAGAACAAGTATCCTGAGGGCAGTAAATGTTGCCAATAAAGAGGGGAATCTTCTGTCATATTCTTCAAAGCCAAGGACTTTGCATACTTTTATATGCTACAAAGCATAACAAAAACACCAGACAGCCTTAAAAACAACATATATACAAAGTAAAGGTGTCTATGGTTGTCACTCTCCAATGTCAGAGATAAGAAGGAAAGTCCTTTTCTCTCCTTTACTTGCCAAGAAAGAAGGATCTCCTAAGACACTCAGAGTAGTCAGAAGAGCATGGTTTATAAAAAAAAAGTTAAATAATTGCATTCTGATCATTGAGAATCCAATTCCTTCAAAAATAGAGAATTCTATTAATAAGAATTCCATTATAAGATGGTTTTAATAAATGAACAGCCAGACACAGCCAAGGCAATCAGGAGGCTGGTGAATAAATGGTGTAGATATTAGATGAGTAGCAGACAGAAATAGTAAGAATTCATAGCATGCTCAGCAGGCATTGATACAAGTTACATATGGGCCTTTTTCTAGTAAATCACACAAACTGACTAATTATCTTAAGGAATATGTTGCCAGACTTCTGGAAAATATGTGAACTTCTAGGCAACACAGCAATGTGAAACATGAAGGTAAATGTATGTATCAGATGGTTGACCCAGCTGATCTCCAGAAGCTTTGTGTATTTTCCCAGGGAATGCAAATCCAGTCATGTCATGTTATTATCACATCACAATCAGAGTGCAAAGCCAATGTGGCAGACAAAAGATCTAAAGAAAGGTTAACAAAAAGAAAGTATAACAAAAAGGAAGCATACCAAATGGTGTTTAATAAAGCAAAGACCTTTTGGCATCAACACAAATGCAAACCCAAGGACCATTTGGTAGATCTAACCTCATCTGATACCAACCACCTTAACTTCAGATATGCAGGCTAAAATAACCTTTGTAAATTTTCATTATAATATTTTCTTAATAGGTAGTGGAAAAGGACTGACACTGAAGGGAATCCTAAATACTGTCTTGGCTGTAGGAGCAAATCAGGTTTATGTCTATAAAAACATAGATCTGGGATTGTTTAAGATGGGAAGTATCTGGTTAGGAATGGCACATGTGAATATTTTAGGGTATATATATAAATATTTTAGGGTAATGAGAAGAGCAGGATACACCTATGTTTAAAGCTCCTCAATCCCTTTGTAACTAAAGATATATAAACTTCACCCTACTCTACACACACAGTACATCATTTTCTGCCACTAGATTTGTCTAGTCTTCTGTCCATTTGTTTCCCTCTCCATCACAGCCTAGTAGTATCAGAATAAATAATGTACAAAAAGGAAGACCAACAGGAATTCTTTAAGAGAAAGACACACTCTGAAGCATTTCCTGAACAGACAAAATATTATTCACATACTGTTGCAATAGATAATACACTTCATTAAAGCTGCAAGCTTGTGAGACTACAATCATAGGACAAAATAATGAGCATGGAGCATTATGAAAAGCATATTAGTCAGAAAATCAACTGTGGACAAAGTACAAGGTTCTAATTATAGATATAAAACCAGACTCCCTAACCATGAGAATCAGATGTGTCAGATTCATTTTGATGATTCAATCTAATGCACTGATTTTCAAAAACTTGTCTTGAAACACAACTTGCAGTCCAAGAATTCTGAGATGTCTCACATGCTAACATAAATACCAGCTGAAGTTTAAAATTATCTTGCCATGTGATCCCTAGAAATGCTCTAGATTCACCTGCATTTAAACAGCATTCCAAGATTACTGTTTGAACATGACTAAAAAGAGGTTTTATAGTATAAAAACATGTGAAGGCAAATAAAAATCTCCTTTCTGAATCCCCAGCATAATAATGTAATTTCTAACAAAAGAAATAAAGAATAAATAATCATTTAAACCACAGAAATAGAATACCAGCAACTTTTACATGACTTATAAACATTGAAGAGTTACCAAAGACTGTTAAGTATAGAAACAGGTTATAATATTTAAAATTTTTTTTTGACATTTCAAATAAATACAGCAAAAGGAGAGCTCTAAATCAAAACAGTTCAGTAGGAACTGCTATGTTATCATTTGTGGACAAGTTTAGAAATATCTATTTATAAGAAAAACTTGACAAAATATACTATTTTTATGAGGGGAAGGCCTTGGATTTTGCGTTCTTATTTCAGCCCTTAAGTACCCATGAAATTGGTAAATTTCAGCAAGCAACATGAGGCTAGTTAGTGTCAAGGATAATTAAATAAAACAGAATAATTAAGCTGTTGAGTCTCTCTCACCACTTAGAATTTTTGGTGAAAGTTAACAAAAGTAATTTAGGAACAATATTTTGTTTTGAAGTAATGGGATGACCTTCTGAAGTCCCCTCAACCCCATTCCTGATACATAATAGTCCATAAATATTTGAGCACTTAACATTATTGACCTTAAAATAGATCTAATTTACTTACTTTTTTTTTCAAGGTATATTCACAGAAATCCTAATCACACTGCTAAATGAAGCAGATCACGTGAATTATCCAGGAAGATGATATTTTAAAAACCTAGTCAGTACCTCCTAGTTTCATTTACATCACAGAGGGGAATTTGTTTAGGACTTATCATATTAATGCTTCAACCTGAGTTTTGCTGATTCTAAATGAGCATTTATCATGCAAAGTGACTCTATGTCAAAGCTGTTTATAATTACTCACTAGGTGAAGCATCCCAGACAAGGCTCAGGTCCATCAATCACATTCCAGCATCTTCACCTTTACTCCATTTTTGTTGGGGGGGGTGTTCCTGTTTGCTCTCCAGTGTTGCAGGTCTTCATTATTAACTGGTATTTGTACTAAATGTGCCACTTGGTATTAAATCAGATTTCCTTCATATATAGATATATTACAAAATTCTACTAAGGTTTTGGGTTTGTTTTTTGGTTTTGGTTTGGTTTGCTTTTTTTTCCCTGAAACAATACCCTGTAGCTTTGCCAGATTGTTGATAGAATTACTAGCACTCTGATTCCCAGCCCAAACACTTTGAGCCCATTATATATCCAAGAAGTAACCAGAAGAAACCTTTTGAAAGCAGCTTTATGTTAGTGGAAATGCATTTAAAAGCTAATAAAAGTGATTATGAACATTAGACTAGCAAATTATCTTTCTAGGTGATTAGTGAAGCATCCTATCAAAGAGTAATATTTTGTTTTCAATATGAAATACATCTGCTTTTGGGGTTTTTTTTTTTGTTTGTTTTTTTGTGGTTTTTTTGTTTTGTTTTGTTTTCTTACTACTTGTTAATTTTCTACAGATGCCATGGGAACAGGATTTTTTTTTATGAAAGCTAAAAAATAACCTTTTGTTTTTTAGAATTTTCTTGCCACATGATTTAATGACTAATAGCCATCCAGTCCCACTTCATACAGGAGAGGCACAAATTGTTGGCCAGCCACTAGTTAATCCCAGTCAGGCTACCTGAATTATTCTCTTTTAATGGAAATTTACAATAACAATTCAGGAACTAGATGAATTGTAAATAATGTAAAGCAAGGTTGTTTTTTATGTGGATACAAGAATATAGTTTATCTTGTCCTTTTTCTCTGTGTTTCTATCTCTGGATGCAGTCTTTATAACCATTTAAATACTTGCTGTTTCTTTTTAGGAAAACCAGCTGGCAAATACCTCAGCAAGGCAGAAGTAATTGCTCCAATTATTACTGGAAAGCCAGGTGGGCAAATTAGAGTACTGGGCCAATCAGGGATAGATTAAGAAATGTTTCCCAGAGTTTAGTGATTAAGGTGATAATTCTAAGGTTTAAAATACTGCTCTTGTTTATCTTGAAACACTTCTCCGAATTATTGTGTTAGTATTGGTAGTACTACTAAGGCTATTCCTAGCTTGAGGGAGCATATAAAAATATTATAGTATCTTTAAAAAGAGAGAGAGAATAAGGACTACTGTCCATGCATAACCTTGATTAATTGTTTAAGGATCTCTTGTGACAGAAAGCATAGCTGACCTTTTAAATTTTTAAAATTTAAATTAGCATTCTCTAAAAGAAAAGTGCAGTGTGAGGGGATCAAGATGTGACAGGCAAGTGCTTTTGTTACTTATTTTCAATATTTTATTTTTCCTATTTTTCCTCTGTACTGAAGCAGCTACTCATGCAAGAAATCACCCTTGATGGTATATTCTGCTTTAAATTATGTTGGCATTGATTAGTTTTATGCTGTCAAGAATACTAGATGGTAGACCTATGGTAGAACTTGATAGCAGAAAGCAAGGTTGTGATTTTATATTGACAGTTGAATTTTAGCCTTTTTATTTATTGAGTTATTAAAGAAGTATGGTAATACCTTATTCTTTATTTTAGATCTCTTCCTGGGCAAGGATCATGTTTAACTCAGTGATATTTTATTTCACTAATGGACCTCATCTACATGTAAATCAGAATGGTAATAAAACTACAAAAGCAGATAATAAAACTGCTAAAAATGGATTTTTAAAATTGATCATGAGGCTTATATTGCTCTTAAGGAAAAATGTGTAGCAATGTTTTTTTTTCCTATGTCCTACTAGAAATGAATTTAAGACCAAAAAATGCAATTCATCTACTCTTCAAGTCAGTGTTGGTAACATTTGGGATTGGCTGGATTTCTCTTTAAACTCATGGATCAATATCCATTACAATCAAGTGAACAGTCTCATAGTTGGTCAGTACAAGATTCTATTGATTCTAGAAAAATACTCGTCCAGACTGTTTTTTTTTCAGGCTCTTACATTTTAGTGTATGTTAGGATTAAAAGCTCAATACTCTTGAGATATTTGAATTATTGGGAAGGCAGAAAACAGCAAAGATAGTATTTGACATCTGTGCAGAAATATGTTCCAAACAAACATGAATTCTGTGCTATTGTGAGTGACTGGTTCTGACTTGGTCATTTATTGCTGATCTATATACTGCTAGTGTGTTACGAGTTGGGGGGTTATCTTGTAAAAGATAGGAAGGCAAGGTTCAGTCTGAATCTAAGAAAAATGAATACTTGTTAATGTATGATTTGTAGGTTAACTGGGGGCTACTCTTGCCAGTAACCCTGGGCACGTGGAGACACAAATCCTGTCTATTCAGTCACTTCCTGGCATAAACACAGAAGAGAACAGTGGTACGATATACTTTCAATTTTCCTTGCAAATAATAGTTCTCAAACTTAACACCCATAATGTACATGGGATATTCTGATCTTGCTTTAGTATTTGAAGCTCAATACAAAGGTGAGGAAGCAGAAAAAATCTACTCTAAAATTTACTAGAGAACTTCTAGTTAAGAAAGTTAACTAGAAATAATAACTAGAAGTTAAGGGTATATTAATAATACCTAGAGTATTTAAACTCATATAGTCCATAAGGAGACTTGTTACCTGCAGGAGCAAATTATAATACATAAACTAGGCACTAATATGCTTAGTAAAATCACCATTTAGTGGTGATACACCAATCCTCAAAGACAGTGAGGATGTAGACCCAAAATGCAGTGCTGGGCTCTGGAGGCACACTAGAAAACATTTGATGCCTATAAGTGGCTGCCCTCAGGACAGTAACTAGTGCTTGTTTTTTTTACACCAAGATTGACTTTGGTTTATAGACTTTGCTTTAAAAGGGCTCCTGAGGTGGCAGAGCACTGCCTTGGCCTCTTTCCTTCCAAGACAAAAAGATTGTCAAGCCTGAGCCTCTCAGGACTTCCCAGCAATAAGAATTCCACTAATTTTGGCATCATACCACCAGAAAATCTGCTTCCTTCCTTGAATTACTGTAAATCCCTATTGTTCAAACCCAGAACATCTGTCTTAGAGTCTCTTTACCACATCTTTTTGATTGCCATTCCTAAATTACAGTGATTCTCCATTAAATATCAAAGAACTTATTTCACACATTTAAAACAAGTGACTGGATGTTTTATCATCTGGTTTCCCTAATGTACCTTTGTGGGGGAAGTGTCTATAAATATTTTAATGCTGCCTTCCTTTACAAATATAGATTTTTTTTAATGTTTAAGAACAGTTAAAGTGAAAAATTCTTGTGAGGGAAAAATGGCTAAGTATGTCTCTGATAGTCACATTAGATGACCTAAGATGGGGCTCTGTTTCACAGAAGTTACCTTCTAATACATACAAAGATGTAAATTAGACTTGATTATGAAAGAAGGAAAGTCTCAGATGATCCCAAAGTTACAAAAATTGAATACTTAACCTGATCTTTGTCTTACATTGTTCCCAGTCCCAGTGTTTTCATTCAAAGTCACCATTGCTTAGTGAAGGGCAATAAGATTCACCTTAATTTTAACCCAGAAAGAAATTAAATTGTAATTATAACCTCCCTCATGAATATTAAACACAATATTTTAATCTGATCTCAAAGTCCTCTTTCTTTTCTGTGAAATTATACAGATAACTGCAATAAGTTTCTCATCTGCAGTAAACTGCATATTTCCAGCCTGGCCAATCAAGATACCAAAGTACAGATTTGTGCACAGGCAAAAGCATTTACAAATATCTCGGTAAGTGTATCATGATTAGCATTTAGCAATTTCCTTAATCTGTCTTTTTTTTTTTTTTTTCTTACTCTATGGTTAAAAGACCAATATTAAGGCCGTTTCTCTCTGAACACCATCTGAAGAACTAATATTAAAATTGTGATATTTCAAACATTGGAGTTAAAAAAAATCAAATTGTTAGTTTTAAATTGTTAACTAATCAGCAAGTTAAAGGAGAATGAGGTGGGCTTTTAATTACTTCAGAGAACATGGCAATGCTTAGTTGTGCCTGTGCTGTCAGTTTGTCTCATGCTTTATTTTACTTGAGAGAGCTAATCCACATATTACTCCTGGGTATCCCTGCAAGACAAAGCACAATACTGTTTGCAAGATGATTTGCTCCAGGGTCTATTCTGTGTGGACATGATGGATGAAAATGTCACCAAGACTACTCAGAAAGGTATGAAGGAAAATTAACAAGTCAAATGATTGCCAGTCATTTATTTTCAAAGGTCATGCACCTTTCCTCCAAAATGTTGTTAGAAAGACTTCCCAGCCTGTTTCAAGGTTTGTGTGATATAGCAGGCATTTTTCTCATAAATAAAGGTTGGACTATCTTTAATGAAATGTAAAATCAAGTGAAGAAACTGTTAAAAATTATTTTTTTAATGTTATAATCCAGGCTTATGAATCACACAGCTCAAAAATGGAGGAAAAAAGCAATATATTTTTTGACATAGGCACTTCTGAATAAATGAAATAAAAATAATGCTATTTTAGAATTAACCTGCTAAAGCATGATGTTATCACAGAGCTTATTTGCTGCTGTTTTTTCAAGCTGTAACTCAGGAAATATATATAGCATACAAAAAGGAAAACCCTGCAAAAGGTAATGATAGATGTACACAATGAGTACATATCACCAGTATGTCATCTTGCAGAAGTTCAGCAAGTATGTATGCATCATCAAATTTTGAAATAGTACAAATCTATTCCTTCTGCTCAGGTGTGGAAATGCATCTGCAGAGGCTTTTCTAGAATATTCTGCAATTTTCTATCTATGTTTCAGTTATTTATACTGAGAGTTTTTTACAGGATTTCATTTTACTGCACTCAAAGGATGATGCTAGAAGGACCTCTGGACATGTCAGAAAGTGAGCCTCTGAACCACGGCAGAACAGTGTAGTTTCTGATTTTCAGGACATGGATCTTAAGAAAAGGTAAAAATCCTAGTCTTCTGGAAGATGTGAGTGAGGAGCCTCTCTGGTCCTAGACAAAGGACCTTTTTTAGACTGGAAATCCTAATGAGAATGAGACCAAGCACAGAGGGTGACAGAAGAACTGTGAGTACTCATTCACTCCAAAAGGCAATGCATGAGTGAGGGCAGGCCATGCTTGCCAACACGTTCATCTTTCCTAGAAGAGTCTTTCTTTAAATTAACCTAGATCTGTATATGTAATCCTTGAGAAATTCTACTTGGCATTAAGACAGTATCTTTAAAATGAGAAAAACTAAAACTTCCTCCTAGTAAACTGTTTCCATTAAAACGTTATTATTAAAATGTTATATATCTCTCTTCTAGAAATAATGGCGTCTTACCTTGTAAATTTACTAGGTAATCTCAGTTTTAGAATTTATAATTTTCTAAATCTAAAAATTTCCCCCATATATTTCTTAATTGGCTAAATAGTGGGTAGGTGGAAAATACCATCTGGGCTATATTGGCTGAGCAGTTTCATAGGGCAAATAGACCAATCATGATCTACGACTGAATAAATATATTAATCATGTGCTTTTAATTGTTAGTTTGAATCCTTACATGGAATGCAGTTGAGTTTTTTGTCTGTAATGTTCCATAGCATGTCATAAGAAATCTTTAAACAGAAGATAGTGCACTTTCTGAGACAAATAGAGAAATTGGTTTGCATAGTTCAATGCTCACAATATAATATATCATAAGATTTACTGAAGCTTAAGGTGAAGTATTTAATCTACTTGGGGAATAATGTCCAGTGTAAGATAGCATGCAACAATGCAGATCATAAAGGTAACTGTAACACAGTGTCCAAGAACAAAACTCTGAATTATTTTATATTATTGAGTAGTATGAAAATACAGAATATGACAAGATAGTATGTTCAGAGAAACAAAGATCATAACAATACTCGTTTATATTGACCATTTGGTTGTTTCAGCAAAGAGAACCATTTTCCAATATTTACTTATAAATTAACTGATACATCTTAATAGCACAAAAACTACTCCCAACAAAACATTATTACATTTCTCAAGTGTGTAAACAATTACAAAAGGAGCATATCTTTCCTGGTATACATGCCTAAAATTTGGTGTCATACTCTGTGAGCTGAATCCAAACCTGTTGCTACAGTCTTGACTCAGATGCCTAAAAACTAGTTTTCACTGCCATTTAAGACTCCTACCTTGCTTTTCATCCAGCTACTCATCCTAAAGTTCTTGTTTCTGTAAGTCTCCTGCCAGGCCTGTGTGAATGACTTGGATGACTGAATTATTTCAAAGGCAAAGAATATTTACTTCCAGTTAATTGCAGATCTCATCTGGTCCACAACACAGGTAAGTGAACTACAGAAAAGACCTTGTTTGATCTTTAAGACTAAGATTTTGTTCACCTATGAAAAGAATACCACAATAATTCTACAATACTGAGATAATTCTCAGTTGACCTTGAAATCCACTAAATTCAGAACAACTTCTCTGCAAGATAATTATATTTGCATGCTGAAAATGAAATGTTCTGTAATTGTTTTCCAGCTTTTAGTTTAATTTTCATTTGAGATTGCTCTATCCAATCTTTGTCAGCTAGAACTTGGATGTTAAATACCAGGCTGGCTGCCCCAGCTACTCTCAAGGGGGAGAAACAACACTTAATAAGAACCACTTATTTTATCAGACTTGGAGTTGTAACTCGGCATTGTCAAGTTAGGAATGGTGAAATACATCATAGGTTAATATTAGAGAATTGCAGCACGTCAGTTATTTGCAGATTTTGAAGTTGAGCAGAAAAAATTACTTTGACTGGAAAAGTAATTTTAATGGCTAAATGCTATATAGACATATTTTAGAATGCTTTAAAAAAATGAGTGGTTTTTTGATTGGGTTTGCTTGTTTAGTTGGTCATTTGTTTGTGGGGTTTTGTTTGTTTGTTGTTCTTTTTTAAAAATATAAAAACTTTAAATTAAAACATTTTTTGTTTGCATTGAAATTTATAACCTTACCTAAGGGGCAACTTATGTTGAACACAATGATGAAAAGCTATTTGTTTACAATTATCATTCTATATAAAACCCATCATGACAAAGTAAAAATGGAAAATTCCTGTTTTCCCATTTTCAACCCACAGTTTCTTTAAAAAGTTTGTTTATGAAACACTTAAAAATAACATTGAAGAAACTGAAGTCTGATAAGCAACTGAATTCAGTTTTTTTGGTGCGATGAGTACTATGTATGGAAAGATTTAGAAGAATGCATGAACACAGTTAAGGATTCTTGCTTTTGGAAAAGACTTTAACATTTGTATTTTCAAAATTAATTTGATTTCTTCAAATCTGTGAAACATTAGACCTTTTTACCTCAAATATAGCAATAGGAATTATTTACCCATGTATATAGATTGCAAAAACCTGAGAAATGTTGATTTTTTAAGGCTGAACTTGGCATGAAGTTAACTTCAATTATATAAATGAATTTTAATTTTTGAATTAATTAATACCTCAAAGCTGCATTGAAATGCATTTACATTATAGAAGTGTTATTTTAATGATAAAAGGATGGTCACGATAATTAAGTTTTATATTTGAGGTCAACAGAAACATACACTTGAAAGAATATACCTTATATGCAAAGGAAAGTGGAATTTTCCTAACATTTCCTTTAAAACAAAACACTCAATTTTCATGTAGTTGTCCATTATTACAAATGAAAGAGATAATCATATTGCTCATGAAACTCTGAAAGGCATTCTGTCAGGCTCTTTCCCACTTTAATGTTTCCTTCTTTGGCAACAACACATTCATACAAAAAAAAAAATCACTCAGGATTTTCCAAACAGATAAGAGTTTTAACTGTAATCTAAAGAGAGCAGTCAAGTCCTATGTTCAGTTAATGTTTTTTATTTAAATTTAATGTTTTATAGAGACATCAAAATTAATAATTGCTTTATGAAATAAATACTCTGAAATGCTATAAAAATAGAGCCTGACAGTCATTGGATATTGTCTTGTAATTTAATGAGTATTCAATAAACTCCATACTTCATATTTTTATTCAAATACTACAAAAAGCAATGAACATTGATAGACAGATATTATTCATTGCAATCTAACTATTTAATGACTTTAAATAAACAGACACTGTTCTCATTTAATCTGAAGACTCATTACATTAGTGCTGTGTGTAAAGGGCCCTTAGAGTAAATGAAAGTTAGGATCTTAATCTATAATACAAGAGAGCATAGACTAATCTTTCAGAGCACAACAAGTAAAAGAAATAAACATAATGGTTCTATTAACATGGTATACCACTGTAGTGTTGTTTGTATTTCTTTTTACCTTCTGCATCTGTTAATCCCACTCCCGCCTGCTTTACTGCTTCTTGTCCATTCTGGCTCATCTTCCCTCTGTGAAAAGACATGGTGGTTGTTGTCAATAAGACCATAACGATATGAGCTGTAAGAAAATGATCCACCCAGGCCAGTGAAGCTTGCTTCTTCTATACAAAAAGGCAAACATCATAGATATTCGTAATAATTGAAAAATATATATAATTTAATATATATGTGCAATGTAATTTCAAGAAAAGAAAGTGGACAATATGAGGGTTTTTTTTTTTTTCTATTGCTATTTGGAAGATTACTTAATTTTATTTTTTTTTCTCTCTGGGAGGCAACTGAATGCTGTCCCTCATCAGCCTAAGGTTCTGCAACTACTCTGTATAGATAGCTTCTCTCCTCACTTTATCCTGTTATAGTGAACAGTGAAATATATAAGAAGGAATCACAAAACTGATATTTGGTCTACAATACCATTACTTCAAACGTAAGGCATGTTTGTAGTCATCTTCTTTTCATGACTGTTTTTACATTACAGTTGAGGCTTAACATACAAAACAATTTCTGAGACTTAGATTAATCTTGAAGTTAGGTGAATGGAATAAATCGTGCTATGGATGTCCTTATCTTTCTCCACTGGATGTAGGAAAACATCTAGTTTAAAATGCAGATGTCTATCTTCTTGGGCAATGAAAGTTAGTTAAAATATAAGCTATTAATATCTATATATTAGATATCTCTCTAAACATACTTGTTGCAAACTCAAAGGCATGATTACAATCACTCAAAATCATGACTGTTACTATGAGATGTTTGTTCTTGTTTGTCTTTCTCCATTAAGATTCTGAAATATCATTGAGAAAACAAGGCATTATCTTCAGACACATATGATTCTTCTGGGTTAAAGGGTCAGTGCTGCTCTTTGCTTCCTAGCCAGCAACAAAAGCTGTCCAAGGTCACAATTAATTAAAAAAATAGTAACAAATGTAATTTTGAAATGTAATTTTAAATTCAATTTTAACTAAAAGTAGTTCTTTAGTTCTTCTGTAAGGTATTGCTTCATAAAACATTACAAATACAATGCAAGAATTATTAGTCCCTAAGGTTAGAATCTTAACACATTTTTCAGCTGCTTCTCACCTTTGCATTCAACATTAATATAATTTTACAGACATTGTACTGGTAGAGATGGTTACACAACACAAAAGCATAGAGAATCTGGTCTTTATCAGAGATGATAATGTGAGTAACTTTCAGGGGTATTACAACAGGATAGTAAGTCTTTTTTTTTTTTTAAATATATCCCAAATAGACTTTACAAGGTATATTCATCTGTGTATAGCTGTATATAATGATTAATTTCCCTTGATACTTACAACAATATTTAATATTGGCAAGTATTCTAATTAGTTACCTCATTAAAAAATTCCCATGGTGTTACTATTTAATTATTTTATGTTGCTTCATGACTAAGAGTTCCTATGGTTAAAAGCATTCAGACTAAAGTAAGCTCAGACTATTCAACACTTTTTCTATTGCTAGATTAGAAACTTAATCTAAACAGGGAGCTTACAGACAAAAATATTTTTATATGCCACAACACTTAAAGTTATTTATCTTACTTAATATTCCACACCCATATTGTGACCTATGGTCTTATGGATATGCTGAATTGGTGCACAAGTTTAGAGTCCCAGAAGCCATTATCAAGCCAGTGTGAATGCTAATGTTGACTATAATTTCAATTATTACATATATTCAGATATATAAGACTTTTTATCCAGAATTCATAATGGAAACAGTTATCTGTTTTAAAATATTCTCCCCAGGAATGATCCCAAAGGTCTCTGCTGATAAACAGTAATTTTGACGTTCATTTTCATTACATTGTTACGTAAAGCCCTTGAGACTAACATGAAAAAGAAAGCATTTCTTGTCTATTTAAATGTCCCATATAACTTTTGAAGTCTCTAATATTAGCATATATACAATTTAGATTAGTAATGCCATAATTATATGTAGGTGTATATATATATATATATATAGGCCTTAAAAGAAAATAAGAAGTCTGGATGTATTTAAGTAAAATTCATAGGAACAAGTTATTGTAAGAGAAAAGCTGAAGCTGTGGAGACTTATTCCTGCTTTCTAGGAAAACTGAGGCTGATTTTGGGCTTAATAGACTGGTGAATCTGTCAGCCAAATAGCAAGTAACTAGATATTGTCACATTGCTAGACAATACACAGTAAGTTATACTATTTGGATTGAAATTTAGCATATGCAAACTAAAAAGTTCTATTGAGAGCTCCATCTTGTTTTTCTGTGCACAAAGATTTTATACATCTTTGATTTTCTTACTAGGAATGGCAGCAAAATAATTTTCTTCTGTTGCCAAATCCAATTAAAGATTATGGTTTTGCCCCTGGGAATTAGAACTCATTTTAACCTAGAACAAAATGAGTGAAATGTTCAGTAAAGATTATACAATTTGCACCCCACAACCTGAGGTCATATTGTCTTCCTAAATTATGAAGATGAGGTTGAAATATTAGATTCATGTCTGTTTTCCTTTTAGCTGTTCATAAGCTGTAGGCAAGTACAACTGAGCTTTGTTTTAGGAAATGCTAAATACTTAGAAATTTCAGAATTGTAAAGAGTGCATTTTTTCTTTCTTCTTTTATCTTTTTTAGGAAGATTATATCCAGCTTTTGTGACTTAACAATTCAGGACTTCAAGGGTAAGTCAAAATCCTGTATCCCAGAGGAAAGCCACCATTGCAGGCACTGAATGAGCAATGACCACCAACTAATATTTTCTAGGTTAGAAACATTAAGTTGATAAGCATAAATTACTTTTTCTTATAAAAGAATATACATGAAATTGCTAAGGAATGTTGAATGCTGCCAAAGTAGAGGGGAAAAAATCCTTTTCCCTGTGGAGTAGTTAACTGGGTAAAGTGTTTGAAAATTAAATCATATTATAAGATCATTACACTGGTAGTAGCTTGATAATTTCTACTGGGACTCAATCTCAGAAAGCTTTTTCCAACAAAGAACAGAGAAATTCTAGTCAAGCTTTTAAGATTTGGGAAAGGTTGAATCTGAATTTCAGTTGCACTAGTAACATTGCTTGCTAGAAGGAAAATTTAAAACAACGTATTCTTGGGCCTTATTTTTAAAACATAACCCATCCCACCTCTCCACACCTATATCAAAGGTTGAGACTAGCACCTCTCCTTTGTGACTGCAATAAATTAATGACACTGAAGCAGAGTTTGGTTGGTTGTTAACAATTCAGTGTTTCACACAGCAAAGTATGAGCTCTGAGAAATTCTCCCTGGTTTGCTGCTATTCTACTCTGTAACTAAAGTCTGTGGAGGAAACTTTAAGAAGATGACAGGAAAGTGAAAAGTCTATTTATACATGGTGCACAGAGGATACAGTAGATTAAAGGAAAAGCCTTACATTCTTGGAATGGGAAATAGATTATTCTCTCCTGTGGCACTGCTGCTGCCTTCACTATCGATGCTGTATCCACTGCCAAAGCTACTGGCTGACGAGCCAGTGGAGACAGAACTTTCTGCAGGTCGGTGATTAGTGGACCTTGCTGTACAGGGCAGGAACAGTGAGTTACCAAAAACCTTGTAAGACATCAGTACCATCCACATTAAGAAAAAATGTAATTTATCAAAATCACATGCTGCAGACATCTTCGCTATTTTACTTTACACTCCAGTATTGGTTTATCATCTTTTGCAGATGATGTTTGTGTTCGCATAGAATAAGGTATTCTAAATCACATGGTATATCACCATATTTTTTCCCCAGTCATGTTAATAGTTCAATTCAACAGCCTGAGGGGAAAAAAAAAGACTGGGTTAGATTAACACTGCTTTTCTGATTAAAGCTACAGAAAATCACTTATCAATCTGAAATATTTCATATAGCAATCTTGTAAAAATGAAAGTCCCAGTGGCCTTCCTCATACTCCTTATGATACAATTCTTGCATTTGGTGACTGAGAAGGAGAGGAAGCTGAAAGGAAACGTAAGTACAACACCTATAGTCACAGAGACCATATGAAGACCTCCACCCCTCTTCAAATGTTACACAGCATTATATTTCTCAACTGCTCCTACCCAGCTGGATCTCTTTTACTACCTAGAACTCAAATGCACACGTTTTGATGGGAGATGCCTTAGTTCTGTTTAAGGTAATTTGGTGTAGAAAATTCTACTTCAGAAGCCTTATTTTCTGTTTTGTATATTGTAGTACCACATAAACAAGTCTTTTGGTATTCAACCTTTAGCAAGTTGAGAAATATAAACAAAAAGGACACAGTGACATTACACATAATAATTAATACAGGAACAGTACAGTAGCTATTCTCATATTGAATTGTCTGTGACTATTAATATAGATTTTCAGATTTTTTTTGTTAAATATCCTCTACTATGTCTACTGTTGCCATGTTTCATCTATTCCAACTGGCTGAGCATAAATACTGAAGATAAAACTTTTTTTTTTCTGTGAAGACTTAATGAAGTATCATGTTGTTTTGGTGAACTGTGAAACTCTTAATGCAAGCAGTTAAAATAGATTATTCTTTAAACAAAAAATTAGTCAAATATCAAAATGGAAATTACTTCAAATAAGAGCCAGAGCCCCAACAGTGTCTTTGCCTTAAACTGGCTGCCAATATAATATGTCTGACTGAATGAATATGTTTGGTGAAGATTGCTGCATGCTGCCTGGTGTGGTATCAGGGAGCTGAGTGTGACTCCTCAAATGTAATATAAAACCACACTAATTATTGAAACTGGAAGAGGGGAATGAAGCAATTCACATATAATCAATCCTTGGGCCAAACTGTGAGTAAAGACTCTGCAAAATGATTATTCACTCCTAAACTGAGCTGTCACATATCTCTTCTTTTTTTAAGACAGCTCTTAGCCTCCTCTGTTTCACTGTTGCCTACAGCCACAGAAGGAATCTGTCAGTCTAAATTATGTTCAGCCAAAAATATTACTTAGCTCTATTTCATGATTTTGTGTATTCATCATAGGTGTAGTTCTTGGGTGTTAATACAAAATAATAAACAGTAAAAGCCACAGTGTTATTAGCAGACACTCTCAATATCTTATCTGCAGAAAAAGCCATACGTGTTTAATCCAGCAGAGACAGCCAGAGCAGGCACCTGCTCAGGCAGCTGTGAGCTGTGGTTGTGGCACCCCTTTCACTGTGGTACTGAGTGAAATCCTGACTGTGGTGACATGCTGGCAAACTGCTGTTAGGGAATGTCAGGTAAGAGAAACATCTCAGAAAGGAGAGGTCCAGCTCTTCTTTATTGCTAGCTGTCCTGTATTCAACACCCTGATTTGGGGTTATTTCATACCAGGCCCAAAGTAATCCTTAAGTTCTGTAGTGTTTATGTCCCCTGTATGACTCTTGTATGTTGTTTGTTCACCAAGGCATGACAAATGCTCATAGGTGAGGACAACTGGGAAAGCCACACATCTGCAAATCCCATGGAAGCCAGGTCAGTATTATGAAAAAAAAAAAAGCATATTTAAACCTTCCCTTAGGAATTAATTTGCTTAGTGTAGCAAATCATAACATATGTGGCTGAAAGGGTGGCTCATAGCTGGGCTGCTATTTTTATTGACTTAGCTGTAAAAGCTAGTGCCTAAAGAAATTTTTACATTAGAATTTTATACTAAAAACCAGTAAGAACCTAGAATTTAGTTCAAGGCACAGAAGCTTGAATTAAGCCTTTATTAAATGGTATAGAAGTTTTGCTACATCTATTTATAATCGATGCCTAGTTGTTTCTTTTGAAACAGCTGTATCTTGATGATACATTGAGTATGCTGTATTTTTAGTTTATTATTTTCACTAATTTACATATTTTTCTATGTTGACATTTTTACCCATAAGACCTCTTGGTGAATGTTTATAATGGATCTAAGTTTAGATTCCTGACTTGATTTTGAAAACTGAAGCTCAATTTTATTTTTCATGTCTGCTCTATGAAAGTAACGAACTACAGCACCAGTGTGTGACAAGAGATGAAATCCACAAATAGTTTTACAGCTGGTTTTGTGACAAATTAAGAATCTGGATACAGCAGACTCCTCCGTAACATGACACCCATATTCTCTATATACATTTTTAAAGTTAAATCTAAGCCTTTAAGCTTCTACTGTTGGTTATATAGGAAACTTCCATGTTCTGAAGATCAGGTGATGTCTGACGGGCAGTATTTTGTCTAAGAGTTGGAATAATCATTATTAGATTTGTACTCTAAGTTGAAAATTGGAACTTGTTCCCTGCTTCCATGTGCAAAGGACTGGCTTGCCATTCGTTTGCAGACCTGTACTTTTTTTCTGAACAAATGTAACTGTTGTCTTTGGAACTTTAACAAAAAAAATCAAGTTCACTGTGGTAGTCCTTTAGTCTTACTAGCCTATGTAAGGTCTGTGAAGCCCTAAGTGTCAGAGCAATTGTCATGCAAGTGCTTGGCTAGTTGGGTTCCTATCCACATAAAGGACAAGCAACTAAAGTGAGAGTAGAGCAGATTCACTTCTGAGTTATAGAGCTTCTGCTTAACAGTTGCCTACACTAGAAAATGCCTGTGTTCTCAGGTTTTGACATTAAGGTACGGGCAGGAGGTGCCTTGGTCTGTAGAGAGTTTAATATTTTCATACAGATTCAGTCTGGTCCAAAGATTGTATATCCTCTTCTGGTATCACAGAAATGCCTGATGCTACAAGGTATAGTCTTGCTTTACTTAGATGTACAACATTTATCTGAATAGCAACTTAGGCAAAGGCAATTGCCACCATTTGAATATGAAGTACCCAGAACATGGGAGAGCTATGTTTATTGCTTCCATGCCCTTTGGTTTTTTAAAATTAGTTTTTAGTAAACAAACAAAAACCAACAAAACAAACCACCAAACAAACAAACAAAAAAAACTCATATGCAAGATCTTGTTGGCATTACATATGATGCAGAAATCTTTCCACTTTTAGAAGAATGAAAAGAGTCTTCAGGTCTCAGAATATGGAAGAGACTAAACTGAAGTTCCATCACTTGGCTGCTTTTTGGGTGAGAGAAGATATACAGTCCTATCTCCAGCCCTTGTCTATGATTTTTTTATGCAGTTTTATGAGGTGCTTGGCACTTTTGAAGGATTCTAATTTAAATATGTCTGGGTTGGCCAGGCATTGGGCTACAAAGAATAGAAATGGGAAATGAAAGTTCAAAGCCCTAATACAAGTTGCTTCCCCTGAAATAGTGAACACCCTATTACACAAAGTTATTGTAGCTTGGTTTCATTTTCATCTGCTAATCCTATTTTAGCTGGTAGTTTCCTCAATGAGATGGAATGTTCTCTACTTGAAAGGTGTGTTGGTGAGTAGACATGTCATATTTAGTGTTAATGCTGCTTCTGAATGACACTGTTCTAGTCTTTGTCGTACAGGCTGGCATGGGCAAAAGTTTCAGTTCAGCTGTTCTAAGTGAATAATATTTAAGTAACACTTAAATGAGTTGGAAGAGTTCTCAGTTGCTTGCAGGAACCCTTTCAGATTCTAAGAGAGCGGATCATATTTTTTTCCCTTACGCCGCCTTGGAAAAGAATTGCTGATACAAGAAAATAAAGGCTGGCACTGAGCTCACGTTTTCACTTCAATTTTTGGTTGTTTTGAAATTATTCTTCTTATTAGCATGATATTAGTTGACTGTTCCTATGGCAAAAAAAAATATGCTTCACCTTATGCACCCCATTAGAAAATAAACTTTTATAATTAAGGAAAACATGTTAAATCTAATTTTACAGTTGAGAAAATGCATTTTAAAAACCTAAGGGAGATAGATAATTAGTTCATGGCTATAGTATTGTGTTATCAAAACATTCAGTAGCAAAATGCAAACAATCCAGCACTGTCAGCCACTCCAGCCTTTCTTCTACAGTGATTTTACTTTTAAAACTAAAAATAACAACAAAATAAAACCCCACAAAAACAAGAACAAAACCACACCACCAACAACAAGAAAACCAAAATAAAACCAAACCAAAACAGAAGTCTTAACTTAGAAAAATGGGACTATGCTATTCTATGGTTCCTGGATTAAAAAGGAACAAAATCAAGCACAACTTAACTCTTGGGGATTAAATTATAGATGTTTCCTTTTTCAGGTATCTGCCTAGAAGCAGAAAAACAACTGCCAAAACACAGTGGGAAAGACAGTTCCATTTGTAATCCAAACAGGAGAAGGGAAAATTGCTTTTGAGTAGGCATTCAGGGTTCAGTTTTGAGAATTTTCCTCTAATTGATTGAAATAGAAAAAGAAGTTCTTTCTTCTTTTTAACTGTCAGTCCTGTGAGAAACCCCAGGTAACAAAAATGACTGATGGCATCACACTGAGTCCTCAAAGAGATGCCTGGAGCAGGTGAAGTCACTGGTCTGCTTTGCAGAGTTACCTGCTGACCAACAGAGCAGGCATGTTGCAGACAGCACCTTCTAGAAGCTTGGCTACTTTCTGCTCTGAGTTACCTTGAGTTTCAAGTCTCCAACCTTGAACTGCACCCAAATGCCAGATAAGTTCATTTTATAGATGTGGTAGCACTGAAAGCAAGTGCTGCTCAGACTTTTCTGTCAAGTTCTGCAGTGTAAAACCGTGTTGTCAGGACAGCTGGTTGCATCTGTTATGAACTGTCAGCAGAGCAGGGATACATAAATAACTAGTGATTGAAGGCATGTACCTCAGGTAAGTTCTGAGCTTCTTTTCCTCACTCTTCCTCATATTGAACAGTACTTTATACCATGGTCTCATCCCTTGCAGCCTCATTTGTATATTAGACATGGCTTTGACCACACACTGAGCAGTGACATTCTGGGAAAATTCAACACAACTCTTTACAGAGCAATTTACAATTGAAGTAAATTTGAAGTGAGTAATGGCAGAACAACACTCATCTTGAACTGTGGTGATGGCATTTCTTTCCCCAGCAAAGCAATTCTCATGACATAATTTTCTTTCATGTGCACCATAGGGTAGGCTACTATCTAATATACTTTTGAAAGAGTTATCAAATGAACAATCTGAGCAATCTCCTGAAATTATATGTCAGCTTGAAATAGTGGAAGAGTAAATAGCAGGAATAGCCAAAGCAAAGTATGCCAGCTATTAGACTAAAACAACACTGAAAAGACAGGCTCGAGTTCTTGCTATCTGCAGAGAGTAGGGACAAACTGTTCTTGTTTTGATAGTGATTCATGGAAGTGGGTTATTTGTAGCAATATGAAGGTCCATTTAACTTGGAAATTAAGTCTAGTGAAGCCAGGTATAAAACAGCTTTGGGCAGTAAATTATTTAAAGTGTGAAGGAAATGTCCTAAATTATTGTAGGAAATGTAAACATGGCATTCCCTATTAAAAGTCTGAAAATGTGTATAGTCCTAAAGGGACCCCAAATAAGCAGGTATTTAAATCCCCAGACATAGCTAATACAGAAGATTTATAGAACCTAGGAATCCATTTTCTTTCACCCTATATTGTGGCTAATACTGGTAAATAGACATTAGTGATAAGGAAAATTCCTGTCAATTTTCATTTCTTACAGCTAAGTTGCCAGAAATTGCAGAGTGCTGTCTCAGACCTGTGTAATGGATTTTAATGTGCTAGCAATATATTGCTACATACATCACATTTCTGTGTAGCTTTAACCTGTTATGGTGGCACTTAGGTGAATTTTTGTTAAATTTGTTGGATCAGGGGAGCTAAAAGCAGGTATTGCTGCCTTTTGAACTAAACTGGTTTAAACTGGAGGTTTTTTGAGAGGTGTAAATTGATGGGTTCATTTAGGTAATAACTGTGAAAATACTGATGCAGTCTGTCTACTCTAAATATTCTAGCTAACACTATCAGACCAGTAAAATCACTTGACACACAGCTATTTGGAAAGTAGTTTCCTCTTAGGATATCATAGGAAAGCTTTTGTTATGATGGAAAATGTATGATGTAAAAGATGACCAGTCTGGTGATCACCTCTATGAGATGGGAGAAATAAGTAGGTTCTGGGTACCTACATTAGATTTGGGTTTTTCAGAAAGTGTGATTTTAAACTCCCAGAGAGTTTTGGGTTGAAATGAACCTTTCTATTATTGAGCAGGAGAAATATAGGAAAAATAGAACTTGCTGAAGAAATACACAGTTTGTATTTAACAGGTATGTTTGGATGTTTAACTGAAGCACATGGTATTTTCTCTAGATCTTTAACATCTGATTTTTTAATTCTGAAATCTTAAAATCAGCTACTGAGCTTGTAATCAATTACTAAGGTATTTATATATTAATTTACCATCCTAGGCCCCTAGGAGGAATAGAAATAATTTCCTAGAAATTATCTTTTCTAGTGATAAAGCTCTGGAACAGGTTCCCCAGGGAGGTTGTGGAGTCTCCATCTCTGGAGACACTTAAGACCAGCCTGGATCTGTTCCTGGGTGACTTGGTCTAGGTGATCCTGCTCAGGCAGGGGGGGTTGGACTAGATGATCTTCTAGGTCCCTTCCTACCCCTAATATCTGTGAATCTGTGAATTATTTTTTTTACTGCTGACCTTTCAATATTTTGATGTAATAAAGGACTTGTTTTTTCATTGTACATTCATTGCTCCTTTGGGCTTAAAACTGGGACCTCTTCCTCTGCAAATGAGGACAAACCCATTGAATTTTATCCTTTCAGCTACACTCATCTAGATACCACAGGTCCTTATAAAACTGTGCACTCTGAAAAAGACGTTATGTAGATAAATGCTGACTATATTGTGAACAATTTTTTTTTTCATGCTCTTCTTATCTCACTGGAAACTATACTTTTCATTCTAGTGAGGCATAGCTGGTACACCTTTCTATTTCACATGGATGCTGAAGGGAAATTGTATTGATCCTTTTCTTTCTTATTCACTTTATTGGAAGATATTAAATCTAAAGCATGTATTTCATTCTTATGAAACTATAAACTGGCTTTGAAAAAGCATTTTGTATTAAATCAGTAAATACTTATATTGCAGATATATCTACTGTTTTATATGCACATATTCAGAGAACTGGTAATTATCACCAGAATATCTAACTGTTCAAATATCTAAAGAACTCTGAAATAATTTACCATATTTAAACCATGTGACCTACCAAGAAATTTCCACATAACAGAAAGATCCTTTATCTTGTGGGATAAATTACTGACTTAAAATGAGGTGTAAAGATTTACATGATCTATATAACTGACTCATCTGGTTGATATATTCTAATACACAGATTTATGTTGAAAGGAATGTGCTTAATTTTACATGAATGTCTAGCTGGCAATGATTCTGATTTTTCACAAAAATTAAATATAATTAACTGAAGATTAGACACTGCTTTCCCTCTAGCTTGGATCCCTTGCAACTTCTGCCTTTAAAGGGTTGGCTCTGAAATGTTATTGTACCTCTCTGACAGATGTGATGGGAATGTGTATTATGCAATTGGTTTCCTTGCAGAACACATTCTTATCTCTCACAGGCAACAAGAAAATTATACTTCAGGGTTTATTTTTAATTAAATGCTGTAGTTGAATATTGGATTTCACAAAAATGATGAACAAAGACCAATGACTTCTGCTGTAGCTTCCTTAATTTTAAACCAGATGGATTAAAATAAATTTTTTACTATTTAAAATGAATGCAGAAATAGTTCAGTCCAGTAAACTGTAACCAATGCAAGTCCTTTGCATTCACAAAATGTAGTATGTATACCATGGGTGCTGGTTTTGCTTTTGATTTCCTTTTTACTTCTCATCAGATATACAATTAAAAACTGACGAAATACATGCAATAGAAAACACTCCTAGAGTCAGAGGTAGAGAAGGTTCTTCTGCAGGTTCTTCTTTGGTTTTATTTTCTGGTTTTTGTTGTTTTTTGGTTTTGTTTGTTGGGTTTTTTTTCCATTTTGTTTGTTTTATTAGTGACTTTATTACTGGGTTTGGGGTTTTTTTTGGGGGGGGTATTTGTTTAAATTATAAATTGAATTAATGTAAAAAAATAAGATATTGAGAGACTAGGCTAAAGGAGAAAACTCTTGAGTGTTCTCTTAGGTAGTGAAGGACTGATGATCACACACAGCATAGAATTTTTCCCATCACCTTTGTGGAAATCTTGCTAAATTGCTACCACCTTGTATGTTTGGGCTGAAAAAAAAACCAAACAGGTGTTTTAAAAAGTGCCGTTCTCTAACAAATTCATAAAAATAACAATACTAATGTGCAATATGGCTAGATAAAAAATTGCTAACTTGTTAAGATGGCTGTCCCAGTTCATAAAACTAGTACATAATGGCCTGTTTCCCAGGTGCCAATAAAACATCCTGAAAGGGGCTGGGTACCACAACCATGCAGCATCTCTGTAGGAATGGACTTGCAAACTAACGATGCCCTAATTCCCATGGGTCACAATACTATCAACTTTTCAGATTTTTGCACAGCAGTGTGAATCTTTCTGTCCTTCCTCACCCCTTCCTCCCACAAAGAACTTATACATTGAAAGCTGTTTGCAGGATCTTTGGTGCTTCTCCTGTTCAAGGTCAGAGTCTCATCTCATTTTACATATGTGCCACCAAACTGCAATTAACAAAGAATGCTTTTAGTTCCTGATGAAATGCATGAACCTCACAATTATCATTACTGGCCCACCTTATAAGAATAAGTTAGCACAAACTAGTTTTGGTACAATAAGAAGCCAGAACTACTCAGATATCTGAAACCAGACTTGTAAATTGTGTTGGTGACCATGCATTACATATATTTGTTAGAAGTAAGAAGACAGAAGTAGTGTGTCTCTTCATGGCAACTTTAACCTTGCTTATATATTTATGATATTAATGTAGGCTTTTATTCCCATAACTCTCTATGATGCTTCTAATATTTCTGAGCTAAGTGCATATTGATACATATCCTTTTTGCAATTTTAAACGTAAAGAAGCTAGCAATACAGTTTGGTGGCAAGGGCACTTGAAGCCAACAGTCTAGCTACTGCCTTATCAAAGGGTATGTGAACCTTGATTCAATCTTAAATCACAAGTGAAAATGTTTTAGTATTGCTTGTCTAGGTCAAGAGGCATCACGGGACATTAAATCTCTAGAGATATGACACCTCAAAGGCTTGTAAGAGTTGCCTTTTTATTCTATGGCATAGATTTCTAAGGCCATTCCACCCCAGGAATAGGATGAGCCTTTCAGTCAGGATGCCTGAACTAGTATCATAACATCACCTGGCCTCTGCCTGAACTGCATGTCTGGAGTTGAGCTTAAAGACAATGCCTTGTGTGTAGCTAGATATATTTATGGTAGAGTTCTTAAGGCTCTCATAAGAAAAAACTTGTTATTTCTAAATACAATGTTTTCAATTATTTGTTAAACTTGTCCCTGTTAATTAGCTGTTTTACATCACACTAGTTCTTTTAATGACTTAACGCCTTTAGGGTGTATTGCTTGAAGTATCATTCCCTCAGTCTCTCCTACAACCTTCACATCCAGAATGTATTGTCCACGGTATGCAATGGTGTTGACAGAGAACTCAATGAGTCATGAGAGCTTGGGAAGGAATTACAGCACAAGAGAAGATCTGGGAGTCCAGTCTCCAAGTTTATTGAGATAACCTCTCAGATTCCATGGAAATAAACAAAATGCTCCAGAAGTCAAAAGAATAGTGCCAATTTGAACCAATTGAGATTCTGGCTCTTTATTTGTGATGAAGGGATAAACTGATGTTGTATTTAGGTTGGATGTACAAGTTCCTACAGGTAGAAAAGAGTTTTTAAGAGGCTGATTGGAAAGTTATTGAGAGCTGAGGCATACATGGATCAAAACTCCTTTCCTTTCCACTGGTGGTTTTAAAATTTATCTATGCTAATGACTTCTGATATAACAACTATGTTGAGAGAGAAAAGAGAAATAAATTATTTTCCAATTCAAATTCCAGATACAAAAATGTGCAGTTAGGGTTTTGTCACAGTACAAGACATGTTCAATCATGTGTAAGCAGACCAGCTTGGATGCATGCTTTTTATTAGGAAACACAATTAGCAAAGCTGTACCATTTTTCAACAGAAGTCTCCAAGTCCTCCAGTGGAATGGAAGTGCATATGTTTGTTGTTTTGTAATGTTCCCTAACACAGTTTTTCATTATGGATTTATGTTGATGTGGAAAATTGAAGCAGAGTTCTTGATTCATGTTAGCATTTACAGCAATTAATGGAGGGGTAAAAGAAATGATTAAATATCACAATGAATTAGCAGACATGGCAAGAAGGATTTGGGATGCGGTTGGCTTCTTAACCATGTCGTTCTGCTCACCTCCTTCAGGCTTGACTGGTCCATCAGACATCACTTTTCTGAGGGCTAGTTGGCTTTGGTCTTTGTTGTCATTGGCTGGTGGAGGCAGATTGTCAGACTGAGTTCTTTGAATAGGGAGGACTCCTGCTATGCTGTGTCTGTGCTGCTTCCTGGCATGATTAGACTGACCGCTTTTATGTGCTGCTGTGGCAGTGTGGGTGAAATGGAAACCCAGAGTATGTATCCTCAGATGGAACCAGCTTAAATGTTATTCATGCAAACAGAAGTGGTTTTTTTCTGTATTTAAGTAAGTAGTGTTTTCAAACACCAGAGACACCACATGCACAGCATTAAAGAGTATTAAAACTGGCTGTTTCTTTATTAATGATGGTGAAGACAAGGGAAATAATATTCCCCCAGTTTCTGCATTATACCATGGTAAGTTTATGGCATATCAACAAATCCTGAAGACAAACACAAAGATTCCACAGTCAGAGTTTTATTTTGCCATCAACTAAACCCTCAACTAGCAATCAGATACTGGTCTGAATCATGTACTATGGAGATAGTACATGATTCAACCCTTTTGAATGGAAAATTTTTAGTTTATTATCTAATTTAAATTGCCAGATTAATTCTATCTTGACTTTTAATCAATTCATGGCACAAAAAATACTAGACAAATTGAACTGTGACACCTGACTGAGCTCTCACTCCCTTTGACTTTGCTAACTCAATAACATTGTTGAAATCTGATGTTGTTAATGGCTTTGTGTGTTTAATGATTTTTAATTTCATACATTCAGTGTTTTTGTCTATTGCTCTCCTGCTTATCACTAACATAATTTCATCTGAGATATTAAGAAGGTTGACTTATATTTCCTTTAAAATAAAAATATTTACAGTCATGTTTCAAAAATAGAAATCTAAGCCATGCAGTTAAAAATCTTCCATAACTTTAAATCATCTTTTTGTGTGTGTGTATAGTACTGTCCTTCCTGATTCCTACGTATAGATATATTTTGTTGTCAATGTGCTCTCACTATTCGTTGTGCACAACTTCATGAGCTGGCAGTCACATCTCTGCAGGTTTTGACTACTTCACTGGTAGTCATTTAGTGACATCAAAACACCACCACACAATGGAAATCTCTATGAGTCATGCACAACCATGGAACATTATGGACCATGAGTGAAGGGACTGATGGAGAAACAGCCAGTTTCACTGCAGTCTAGATAAACGAAAATAAACAAATAAATAATAAAAGACTTCTAAATACCAGAGTATATTGTCATTATATGTATTCACACACAGGCACACAAAGAAAGACATCGAACGGAGTGAGCACGGTGTGCCAAGAACAGAAACGAAAGAGCCAAAAAAGGGAAGGACAGCAGGGAAAAAGGCAACGGATGAACATTAAGCTGCCATGCTGAGGAATTTATTTGCGTCTTTTACTTGGTTGAAGGCGAAGCTGCTGCACAGCGGCTTCGGCAGCCGCGATGGCCGCGCCAGCGTCCTCCAGGTGACTTTGGGTGACGCTGGTTTTACTTTGGCTGCGAGATGGCCCGTGAGAGCGGAGATGGCCTTCCGAGGAAGATTTGGAGCTCCCTGGACTGCTGTGCGATTTCTCGATGGTGGGCACCTGCATGTCTAGGAAGAAAATGAAGAAGCACGACTGCTGCATTCATTTCAAACAGACATGTTTGCTGTCTCCTGGCTGGCCCTTCAGGGTGCATTCCAGAAGAAATAAAGATTAAGCTGTGCAATGACATTCAAAGTCTCAAGATATCTTGTGATTAGGAAACTCTTATAAAGCACCACTTTCCACTCCTCCACTCTTCCCTGGCCTAGGATATAATTAATTTACTATTGAGTTTCTTTCAACTGTGAATTAATGCCTCCTGTGCTGCTTCACACTGGTGGAATGATGGGGGAACCTAAAAACTTGCTGCTTCTCTAGTATGTAGAGACTAGCCAGCATCCAATACCAAATAACTAATGTAAGCAGCTTTATTCTGATTAATACCCCAGTCAACACCTTAGCCTAAACTTACAATAGCCTCTGTAGTAACCTCTAATTTAGATATAAATCTTATATAGATACCAATCCCTAGCAAAACATTACACAGAGAAATATCAAGGGGATGGAGCAGAGTCTTCTCTCTCTGAGGTTCTCACGTGGATGCTGGTTAGGATGGCTTATGCTTTCACATTACATATACTATGTTTTAAGTGAGCAACTGGCCACTGACTGGTTAGAATTTAAAAAAAAAATAAAATAAAAAAATTTGTTGGAGCAGGAGACACTGAGACCAATTCTGCTTTTTCCAGTACAATTGAGATATGTTACAACCTATTATCATTGACTAGAAATGCATATTATGCATTATTATAGCATAATTATTATTCTATAAAACACTAATGTGACACTTCCAGAAGATAAAATGCCATAGAGTTTTTAATAAACATGAAAAATAGAAAGCTAAATATGCATTGAATTTGGCCAAGGCTACCAGAAAAATGAAAAGGGCACAGAATCTATAGTAGATGTGGATAGCACACACAGCTTTTAAACTGCTGTTCTAAGTGTACAATTACTCAGTAATTACAAATTACTCATCTGGCACTGATGAAGCCAAAAATTGGAGCCTTGGCTCCAATGAAATAATCACAGAAATAAATATATCGTTAATAAAGGTGTATACAAACTTCCTAACAGTAACTTTATTTTACAATTAGAACTTACATATAGCAAGAGTTTTCCCATCACCTGGGAATACATTTCATAGCAGGTGCAACAACTCATTCCTACCCTTGGAAGGGTCTGGGAAGATTCCATGACTTCTGCTCTTGATGACAGATGGTTTTGGAGATTGCTGGCAGCTCTGTCCAGAATGAGATTTCCCGTGGTCAATGTTCTCACTCTGTTCTTTCAGAGGGTACCACCGAGGAGTGTTGTCAAGCTGAGAGACACTGGATAACTCAATCAATACCTACAAATAAATAAAAGTACAATCTGTGGCCTATATCAGATCTATTAATGATTGTGTGTACAGCAGAAGAGGCTACAGTTGTATTAGCAGAAGTTGTAATCAAATGAAGTTGTTATAGCAAGTGCTTAGGACATGTCCTATCTGATGGTATGGTACAGGATTGCTCTGGACAACCTCATCCTGAAATACACTCTATCATCTTTTCCATTCCTTTTTTTCATAAAGAACTCTTTTCATATTTAAATCTGAATTATTTAATAAACAAAATAGTTCTAGTGGATGAAAATATTTGAAGACAAAAATCTAAACCTTCCTGTAGAAGCAGCTGCTGGTGCATCCATTTTCTAAATGTCATACATAACAATGATGTAAATATTCAGTAAAACCCTGAATTTGGACAAACATACTGAACTCAACGAGAATACTGATGCAGTATGCAGGAAATAAGTAATCATGTAGCTGCTTCCTATACATTTATTTTAGTAATTGCTCAAATAGTGACACTGATTGCTCAATTTTGTAGTTACACAAAGGGAAACTGAACTGAGTGGCTTTTTTTTCAAAATTCAAACTCACAATGAGCTGAGATACTTTGAGTTACTCTGTACATGAGCAATCAATTTTCCTGGGGTTATGTTTCCAATTATAATCCTATTTTGTAATAATATTTTTAATTACTTTTTTTGACAGCATAGTTGGTAATTCTGTATAATATGAGCTTATGTTAGTTTACTTCTGCCCATGATCACTTATCTCATTTATTACTAATTCCAAGACTTGGCCTTCAGTCATACTTTGGTAATGATATTACTGTTTTGTAGTGTTAAAAATGAGATCTTGATCAGCAAGTTTAAATTACACTTACACATATTTGTGCATGTTCTAAATTCTGCTTGATAGCAGAATTTAATCCTTTAATCATTTACAAAGGCTGATAACTCAGCCTTCTCACATTATGTTAAAACCAAGGGAGACAGTTTATCAGTCATAACAAGAATTCCCCATTCAGTCACTGTGAAGGCTGTTACTATCTCAGGCTCAAAAAACCTCCTCTTGATTTTCAGTGTTTTTTACTGTATGGAGTCCTAAATGAGCCTGCCCACAGTTTATAGAGGTAAAATGAAGACATCTTTCATGTGTGAATGAAGGAAATAAAGACCTTTTGCTAACAAGTCAGCAGTTAAACTGTGATGAAAAAAAGCTTTTACTTAACACATACACTGCACCTTGGAAGAGAACAGTCTCCAAATACCAGCAGTTAATCAGCTTTCTAACTAGTCAGAGAGAAGGAAATAAGATACTCACTTCACCAAGGAAGTCATTTGAGGAGAATCTGTCATAATCCCAGACAGTCACTTCCAGTGTTTTCTTTTTCAGCTGCAATTCAAGTCAAAGGATAATTAACCCTATTGCCATCATAATCTTCAGATCAAGTCTTTATGGTGGTTTCTATTTATTATCTCCTCCTTGTACCCTTTATCATAGTGACAGCTAGGTAGCTTTTGTCCTCCCATCAACCTTGATCCGAGAAAATAATTTGGGTCTGTTATTTGTTATCAAGACAAATGAGCTTGTGCTTGGCCTTATTTCAGAAATTTTCACAAGTTGTTTTTGACAGAATGTGTGTCCACTACAAGAGCCGAACTGATTTTTAAAGTCCCAATTTTTAATTTTTGCAGCTATTCTCATTGTCAGATCTGAGTTTTCTGAACTCAGACATTTGCCTAAAGAGTATATGAGTGTGAATTTCAAATTTATTATTTAAAAGACTCTATTTACACAATCTTGTCTAGTGAAGAACAGACTTTTAATACTCCTGGAATCCAGTGTAGTCAGTGGGACTCTGCAGATGTCTGCAAGACATGCAGAACAAGATGTACTGTTAGGTATTAATGACAGCCATCAACCCCCATTACCTGCAGACCTTGTTAAGCATGGTAGCTGTGTCAAGAACTTACAGGCTACAGTAAGAAATAAGTGTTAAGACAAGATAGTGCATGACAGAGAAGCTGTTGACTGAAGTAGTTGGATCTTACTGGAAAGATTGACCTGAGTGCTATTCCAGGGGTCTGTGGGAACAGATGAAGCGAGGACTGATTACTGGTGTTGCACAGGGGCAAAAGGCTATCAGGAGGCTGGAGAGGCAGTAATAAATTCATGTGGCTTGAATGAGAAAAGGACAAAATTCTGGTGGTATGGGATGTCTGTGAAGTCAAGCTGAGAAGTTTTAAGTGAAGAAATTGTTCATTTCCAAGCATTACTAAGGAAAACAGGACTCTTTTAATGTACTTGAATAAAAGCAGTCAGAAACTCTTATGTGATAATTGAGGTCATCATTCTGACAGAAGCAATATGTCACTTTCTGCTCTGACTATTAATTGGCTGTTTGGGACAAAGGGACAGCAAAAGATCAAATCACTGTTCAAAACTATGTTATACAATTTACTGTACATATTATATATAATTTCTAGAAAAGCACTGCTTGCTGTTTACCTCTACTGGCCCACGGTTTAATGTACCACAGATTCAGACAGATCTTAATAACATTAAATTGCCTTTAAATGACAATTTAATCTCATTATTATGTATTTGGAATATCTCCTGCTCCCAGATAACTTAAAAATGAACAACTATACAAAGCCAATGTCTTTGAAAAACAAGTTTAAATCAGCACATCCTGGAATACCTACACAAAGGGGAACTGTACTATTTTTAGCATCAAGTATGTACTCTTTAAGACGGCAACAACATGACTTGAAAGCTAAGGTGAAAAATAAAAACTGAGAGCAATTATTTAATCTTTCTCTGTTTTATTCCTACATAATTAGGCAAAATTCTTGTTAAACATTATTTCTAAAAAATATCCTCAAAAAAATAAGGGAAAAGCTGTATAAAAATATTCTCTTTTGAACATCCCTTACAGGATATTAATAAATCTGATTTCCTTGATTGAATACTATTCTTTTTCTTTGCTGTTCCAAGACAGTATTGAAACTGCAGTGTGGAAAAAAAACCCAAACAAACCTGAAAAAGAGCTGAGCAGCCACTGGTGCATGCTCCTTTTAGCTTCCTCTATGATATAATTTCATGCTAGATGCTATACTACTTTTTTTACCCTTTAAAAAACAGGAAGATCATAAATCCTTTTCAGAAATGTTACTATTTTTGAAGGACATATTGTCTTCTTGTTTCAGTTGATGACTATTTAAGAACAGAGAGAAGAATGTATAGATCAAGAAAAGACAAAAAACCCAAACCCTATTGCAGCTCTACTTCCCTAGCTTCTTTGCAATAGAATGATAATAAAACTGCTGAAAAGTTTCTGTACTATAAATTTCCCTGAGATACCTATTTTAAGCCTCTTAGATTAATAAAACTTTTATAAAATATTATGACAATGAAAACCATCAGAAGTGCTTTATTAGGCAGATTGCATGAAAAAGAGGAGGAACATTTTCTTTTCTGAAGTGCATTTATGTACTACTATTGAAGGCAAAGAAATCTCAGTGACTAGTGGTTTTAAATGCAGCCATTATGCCATCACAGCAAAGTAGGGTTCTGCCTTACATTGTCCAGTTTTAGGTCATGAATTCCAGATCCTCATCAGGAATTTAACTGACAGCAATACTGAAATATTTGGCAGAAACTCACTATTCATCAGACTGTAGATTTTTGTAGGTGGACAGTGTCCCAAGAGGAAAACGCGAGTGTCTTTAAAAGAAGGAAAACAGATTCCACGTGTTGTGAACCTCATCTGAGTTCCAAGCATCATATCTCCAAGTATTACCAAGCTACAACTAATTTCAGGCTTTGCATTGTACAAAAATTAAAGACTAAGCACTAAAGACATAAAATATATTAATATTTAAATACCAACACCTTACTGATTCACAATAAAGCCTTTCTCACTTTTGGAATAAGACATAGGCTCCCACAACACTCAAGGACTTTGAAAATATTACTCTTCCTAAATATTACCTTCAATTTAAGGATATGACCTATAGCAAGTGTTATTTGCTTTGATGAATTATGCATCATTTAAGGAAATACTTTTATTTTCTTCCTAACAAGTAAAAAATGGAGACAAAGAAAACCACAACTTATATTGTTGTCCTACACTATACCAACGGCCTGACCAGTAACAGAGCTTACATGCTTTACCACCTTCTCCTTAAATCATTCTAATGCTTTCTTTCATGTTCTGAGTTAGCTCTGACTTCAATTTATCAATTATTATACAATATTCGTAATGTATTCGGTCTTACTCTCAAATTGTAATTATCTCCTCTTTATTACTTAACAAAAAACTTAAAATTACTAAATAGTCACCATTTATATTTTTCCAGCTGTCAAAGTAGAATTTGCTCTATGATAAAACTAGTTATTCTGACCTTGAAAAAGTCTGTTTCACTTCAAAAAGTGATCTATGTCCCATAATTATTTTCACTTTAATCTCAGATAGGTTATGAAAGAGAAAAGTAATATGAAAAATTGTACAACCAGCTAAAGTCTAGACAGTGACGTTAAAAGGACTATATTAGGAAATATTTAATAATACTTATTTGCTGTCAGCAAGAAACCCATGCTTTGATGGAGGAAAAGGAAATGCTCCTTTGAAGAAATTACATTTATAAAGATTCATGAATTTATGTTAGTGTATGACTGCTAACTGTGTAATTTAGTTTATGATGCAGTTTTGCTTGTTTGGTGATCAGAAAACTCAGTCTATCACAATTATTGTCTTGTACTTCTCTTTATATTCCTATTTTGAAATATCCATTCATGAGGATTATGAGTGCAAACAATATAATATAGCACAGTGGTTGTTTTTCAGACAGTAGAGGATACTTATTATCAGCATGGAATTATTTGTTGATTTAGAAAAGTGCTTTAGTGTTGTTTTTTAAACCAGTGCACTGAACCTTATAGGAAAGGAATCACTCAAACCAGTACTTTAGCACTAGATACAAGCCACAGAAAGGTGAAAGAACTTTACATATACAATTTTTTTCGTGACAAAGACAAAATTTACAACATATGTGGTGCTGAAATGAAGCTTATACTCCTATAAGCACTGCATAACAGTCTCAGAGGAAGGGAAATAGAGATTTGCAAACAGAAAGCAAAAGCTTGAAGAATTCAACATGTGACCTAAAGGCAAATTTCATCAAATAATGTTACAAAAACTCACATGAAAGATATTAGACTTTCTGACATAAAATGTCTCTGCAAGAAATCCTACACAAAGATCATAGTGCAATTTAAAATCACCAAGCAGCCATGGAATGTCCAACACCCAAGCACTCTTAATTACAGCTCTGTGAAATGTCACAGCTGAACCTGAATGTAAATTAAGAAAACAGCAGAGCCTTTCTTAAATCGAAAACTCAGCTTGGAAATATTGCTAAGACTTACCAGAACTTTTCACAAACCCCAGAATACCCAGGGTGCAGCTAGGCACACATCACTGGGTTATTTTGTCAGAGGGTTTCACTGGTGATGAGCTGATTTATGCCAGCCATGCAAAGCCCAGCAAACCATCACTATGCACAAAATGGCACCTCTGAAGTAAATCTGAACTACTGCCTGTTAAGTTCAGATGTGTTGACTACATCACCCACCATGCAAACCTGTAGGGAAGGGTTTTGTTCCATGCAAAAATAATCATCTTAATCTATGTTCCTTTCATTGAACAAGAAGAATGAATAATGAAATTTTGTTAGGCAGATATTAGTGAGGTCTTGGTGTGCTGGAGAAGTATATTAAAAGCACTGGGAAATCTATTCACTAGAGAGTCTGGTTCTTCTGTATTTTTTTTAAGAAGTACTGAAAGTTTAAATGGCCTTGAAAAATGAAGTTGAAAGTATGAAGAACAAAACACTAAGAAAGGCAAGAAGATTTAGGACTGCGTACAGATCCATTAGTCTATAAAATATACTTAATATATACGACATAATTTAAATAAATGGACTGATCATTATTTTTCTCATTATTCCTTTCTCAAATGGTAAGAAAGATCCCTTTAAAATAGGAGATAAAGGATTTAGTTGGTTCATACTGCCTCAATAAGGCCTGTAGGTCAGTTAGAGTTTGGAAGCCACCAAGACACAGAGGTCTTCCATAGATTTCTTTCCAGATATGAGTTAAATCTTTCTATAACAAGGAAATTAAATATTTTTATACCTTTTTTTTTCTGTGTGATTCATATTTCAAGCCTATTGCTGTAAATTCGTGCTAAACCTAAAAATGTATCTCTGTATTTTATCAATATTTTTGAATAAGAAAATGGAAAGTGTTTTGTTTCAGCTTGCATGGCTTTAGGAACCAAGCCTGACAGTGATTTCTGCATCTATTACCAAAACTTATGTCTTAATTTATTCCCTTCCTGTATTTCATGATAATTTTTTTAATTGTCACATCTGTATTTATGAAAATATTATGAGTGTAATCCCCACAAATTACCATTTTTATGAGAAGGGACAAGAGTATTGATATAGCAAGATCTCTCAGAAGCAAGGAAATAGTTCAAAATTTCCCCATAAATCTGGCAAGATAGAATTGCCAGCAGCACTGCTCCCTCCACAGTAAGCACTGCAGACCATACAAACACTAAAGCACCAGTCACACACCTGCTCCATGGAGATGTTTTTGTAAATGACTGTCTGATTCCACTCAGGGTTCAAGCTTTTCTGCACGTACTTCGTTCTCCGCTTGTACTCAGCACTGCATTTGAACAAAGGAAGGAAACATTATAGTAGGAATCTCTTGCTTCTTTCAGATCTAATGCAAAGAAAACTCCACATGCAAAACAAAAACCAGAAAAAGAAAAGAACTGCAGCTCCCTTTTCAGCAAAAATCAAGTTACGAGATGACAATGACAGCCTTTGGGTTTTTTTAATGACCTGGTCTGTTAAGACACCATCTTCTGACACTTCAGCAGGCTCCTGAATAAGAAAATGGTACAATCTGTGTTTTGTTTCAGCTTGCATGTCTTTTGGAACAAATAGTGACAATGATCTCTGCATCTACTTCAGAAACTTGTATCTAAATTTATTCCCTCCCTATAATTTTTTGTATGCTTTCCTAACATGGTCTTTTAAAACATCTTCTGACTCTTCACCAGACTATTCTGCCTACAACTGTTTTAACATAAAGCATCAGTCATCACATGCACATATGCTTTGTTCTCTCATTGTAGTTTTTGGGCTTTTATTATAAATTGAAGTGATATGTATTGATTTCCAAGACCATCCTCCTATTAGCACTTTAAAGTAAGCTGAATCCATTATGTTTATAGGTTGCAGTCTCTAATTACAGAAGTCCCATCTCACAAAAACCTTTAATGAATGTCATGGGGTAACTAATATCCTGTTAATGATAGAAACACTAATTTCTTATTGATCCTGTTCTCTGCCTATGCCTCTAACTGTACTGGAAATAGACACAGAAGTGCATCAAGCTCATTATTGTTTTTATCAATAGCCAAGAATAAAATGTTTGGCTGCATAATATGTTTTTTAAAAGAACCGTTAGTGCTTTCTGTTGTACTTTGCATTTCCTGACTATAGAGAAAGCAGTACACAAACAGAATATGGATTTGTTTAGCTCCGTGACCTTTGATGTCAGATTTGTTTCCATTCCAATTTTAATTTAATATACGTATTAATGGACATCTCAAAAACTGGGTAGGAGAATATGAGAAGCTTTTAAAAACCCAACAATTTAAGAAGGTAAAGAACCCCTTTTTGCCAGTCTGTAAGTCAACTACCCTTTGTCTTCTGTTCAAACCTCCTATACATTAAAGGATTTATATGCTATATTTACTATTAAATGTGCCCAGGACTGTTCTCCAGCACTAGTATCAACAACAAAACCATGCTGCAAGTGCATGCCATCAAAACTCAAAGGAAATCTATAGCTCAGTCCACAGGATTATCGTATCATGCATGCATACAAAATGACAGAACAGAACTGGAAGGTGGTCCACCCTACCTTGCATTTTGGACAACCATGACTTGTCTGCATACCCATCAGTTACAGAGTTAGGAACACAGAGGAAGCAGTGTGAGAGAAAATGAGAACAAAGATAAAGAAAACATGTGACTAGTGGGTGGTTTCCATTATCAGAATCAAAGGAAATAGAGGTATGAGGAAGAATTAAGTCTAGAGTGGACTGAACCACAGATAGAAGATACTTGGTAACAATGCAAGATTTTGCTTTCAGACAGACCTTTGCCACTTTAAACAAATTCTTCATTTTCATTAGCCCCAAGTTACATGCAAAACTCTAACATTGTCATGTTTTAATAGAATGAACCCAAACAAAACTAAAATCCAAATTCTTCATAGCTTGGCATCGTTTAAATCTACACTTGGATCTTACTTAGACCTCTGCAGGGTTTACATCTCTCTAGTTCAAAGTCATATTTCTACATCAGTGAATGTACCTGTGGAATTCCCAGTAAGATTGATTTGACAAGCATTTTACAGGACTCTTTGGTGTATTAAAATACTCCTCAAGATTTACAACCAGTTCCCATTATATTCAGTAATAGTTTTGGGCCCAGCACCACTGAACAATGTTGAAAGTGGTATAACTGGAGTTAGCAAGCTACAAAAGAATACACACGCCTTTAGTTGCACCATTCACTGCAATTATCAGTGCTTTCCCATATGCCGAATGCTGAACTGTGACCTGAGCTTCCACTTGCTGCTACTTTCAATAGAACAGAAATACAGATTTTAGTTGCACAGTCCTAGCCTAAGAGTCTTTTAGGAAGAGCATGATTCCAAAAGCAGAGAAGTTTGCAGGAATTTGTCTTTTCAAGACAAGGTCTTGCAAAGGTCTGATCCATCAGCTTTAGTCCTATCTATTGTGTCACTGAAGTCAGCAGGATTATTATGACCATGAATACTTATGCATAGGAATGATATGCTGCAACTTCAGGGCACAGAAAAGAGTTCTAATAGAAACATCTCTTTTCAAGTAAAAACTACTGACTTATTTGTAATTGCAGATTTTAAAAAGCAATTGTCTGTGAAAAAGTTTTTAGTGATTTATATAGTTATTAGAATCACCAGAATTTCTAAAATATTATAGCTCTTAGAAAAGTAAAAAAAAAAGCAACAAAAACAAAACACATTGAATGATTGTTTTCTGTCTAGTATTTCTCACTTTTGATATTATACTGTAGCCTTAAGTTCATCTCAAATACTGTAATCCTGCATGTTTGCAAATTCGTCCCAAATTCAGTATGTTGTAAGCTGAAGCAATCATTTCATGTTATCCTTGAAATATACCTTTCTATATTACAGAAAGTATTACATATATTTACTACATTTCAGTAGATTATTTTGTTCTTTTAATGGATAGTTTTGTACGTATTCAAATTTTTAAATGAAACATGAAAAAAAAAAAGATATGTAAGAATGATCATGAAGCCCCTGATGTCATTAGCAAAATACTAGCACATTCTCCTGGCAATACGATCTGGCTTTCTATTAAAAATCCATATTTTTTTCCTACCTTGTCACCTGGATTTTCTACAGCAATAACACTTAGTTCTGCTTATTTGGGACAACTAACAAACCCAAATAAAAAGAAAGACCAGGTTAAAATTTGTCCTGTACTTACCCTCTCCCTGGAAGAAGATAAACTTTAACAAAGGGGTCTGAATACCCATTGTTGTCTCTAGGAGCAAGGTTTCTTGCCTGAAGGATGTGGATGATAAGGTTGCCAAGGTGTTTGTCATAGTTGATTTGAAGCTAGAGAGTGTATTAAAACACAGACTATTTGTTATTTTTAATCTTTAATACCTCCACAAAATCCTTTTACTAAAATGAGTTTTAGATCTTTATTTTAGATGGAAATAAACAGAAGTATCTATCTGGAAATAAAAAAAGTTTCTGTCTCTCTCTCCTGACCAGAATCAGATGCTAAATTACTGTGCTATGTAAGAAATATCTTGCTTTCCACATTTGTCAGTATGGGTTAAAAAAACCCAAACAATTAAAAACAAAAACATCCATATTGATCTATTCTGATCAGGAAAAAGCAGATGAAATTTGAACACTTGATATTTTTCTCAGCTCTAGTCAGCTTACTGAATAGGAATTACACAAGTTAGAAATTGATTAATGGAAACTGTTTTCTGCAGCCAGTAGCAACAACAACTGACACAGCAAAAATTACACACTTACCTGAATGTCTCCAGTGATTGGATGGGAAGCAGACTTCGTAGTTTCTGTGGGCTGCCAGATTAAAATACATGAATAAATACACGGGCACCCATTCACAAATACACACATATGCATATTAGAAATAATAGATTTTCAGCTAACTTTTTTACAGATGTATTGCCACCAATTTTTTAAACCCATTTAATTGTCTCAAATATGTGTGCTCAAAAATAATAGTATTTCAACAGCACTTAGAATCCAGTCCAGCCATTATGATCAGACTTTGTGCAAGTACAGAATGGGACAATGAACACCAAAGTCTTTACAGCCTGAGTAGACTGATCACAAAGGGAGGCATGAGGAGAAAAAGACATAGAGCATTAACTTTATCTAACAAAAGTGAATGCTGCAAAGAGAAACCAAATACAATGTCAAGTGAAACACAGACATACTTCTATTGAAAGGCAAAGGTTACACTAGTTTAAATTGAGTTTAGAAAGCGGGTAGAAAGAGAGGAAAGAATAGTACTAAAAGAAAGTGATGTGCATAAGTGGATTTCACAATTGCAAGCCATCTCATATAATGGTTTTTGCTTTATTTTATTTTCAGATAATCAATTCAGCTACATCATTTCATCTTCAAATGCCTCCAAACACTTTCCTTGACATGAAATTTAAATTTTCTGTCCTTCTCTTTACAGTGCTGTTTAATTATGTTTGCTGCTCTCTGCTCTCTATTGCTGAGCTTCTCTAGGCTGCTAACTAAAGCCTTAATACCCTTGGTGACTCCCCCCCCTTTTCTTCCCTCCTGTTGTTAGTAGTTGGATTGCCACTTGCTTCAAATCCTGGACTCTCTGTTAAAACAGTGGTGTCCTTGCACCACCCTGGACCTACCTCTAGTCTACAAATCATCAGGCAAGCAAGAAAGCTCTGTCTGGTTCAGTAGCAGGATTTTTGCATTGTGTTCACATCTGCTTCCTTGACTGATGCATCAGAAAGCAAAGGATGCAAACAAGGACAAACACTGTTTTCTGAAGACTAATCTGGAAGTCATCTTTCCCTATTCTTCCAAATGTGACCAGAAATTTGACATTATATTCTGGGTAATTAAGATTTCTTTCACCTTCTGAGAAGAGAAATACCCATCTGTCTTTTGTGTGCTGCCTTGCCCTCCAAAACAAACATTAGATATTTTCTCAGGATGTTGGAATTGTTCTAAATCAGGCCAATGCAAAGCCAACATCTCCTGGACCAGATCACAAAGTTAAGGTGATGCCCTACCCTTCTCAGGTTTGTAATGAAGAAACATCCCATCAGTCACTCAGCCAAACACTAGTGCAATGGAAACATTGGAGCAAAGCTGCTCAAACCTGCCTGTTATATAGTTATATTCGCTATCTCGTGTTGCATTATTTTTCTGTGTTTTACATGCTTAACTAAAAAAATAGTAATAACTGAGGTTAAAAGAGACCTCTCAAGGTCACCTGGTCCAAACCCCAGCTCAGACCTGTACCAGCGTTGAAGTTGGATCTGGACTGAAATGTAGAGATGCAAATACTTAGCTGCCTTCATCAGGGCCTCAGTGAGGATTACTTTGAAAAGGAGGAAAAGAATTTAACTGCTTACTTGTCAAGGAGCTAAAGGATCTGAGGATTTAGAAAACCAGCCCATTCTTCAAGATACAAAGACAATTAAATGCTTCTATAGGACATTTATATCCTAGATGTAATCTGCACTATAGAATGATCATACATTTACATTACAAAAGAAACAGGTATGTGAAACTTGTTCATGCCAAGCCCTGGTGCTAAGCACTACTGGTTAATGGCACAAAGCATAGAATAGGAGAGAAGTGGTATTGCAGAACATCAGTGAGACATCCTGAAACATTTCTACACTGTATATTCTACACAAAAACCTTAAATATATATATATATATTACTTGCTAAAAATAAGCATAGTCACATAAACAAGATCTAGGCAGTTTGGATGTTTAGTCTGTCATGATACTTTGGTAAGGCTGCAGTCTGCCCAGAAATGCTGTCAGCCCAAGGCAAAGAGCAGTTCCAGAAAGGATGAGCAGTAGCTTTCTCTATAACAGAGTTCAGCACCATTATAAACTTGGCCTGGAGTCAACGAACAGAAACTATACAAGTCAACAAGCACTAAAGTTGTTATAAATGAAATACATCTCAACATGATTTTCAAAAATAACCAAAGAATGTTTTAAATATTTACCTGATTCGTTTTGACTTTTGCATCCCCTGCATAAAGGCATGAGTTTTAATAATTTTTTGTTTCATCTAAGCCTCCAGCTGAATTTTCATAAAAGATTACTAAATCCTCTGTGAAGTAGGAGATTAAAATTCTGCATTTAACTTTAGGTGACCTGCTGCAGTGCCAAAGATGAGAATCCAGTCTTCTCATCTGGATGGAGAGAGGAACCCTTCAGGATACACTGCATGTCAAGGATCTAGGGATCTCCATACCCTATGCAGTGAATTTAGAATTATGATTCACCTAACCAAATCAAAGGGGTTTCAGTGTATATATTGACATCTGCTCTCTCCTTCCCATGCAGGGCATGCACTTCAATGCCAGGTTTTATCCAGTCTCATGAATTGTACTTCTGAAGTGCATTATTCTCATCAGTAAACACAAAGCACATGGCAAACTAGTTCTTATGTATATGTATACAACATCCAGAGTAAGGTATAATGAAACCAATTATTCACCTGATGATCAGGCAATGCTGGCAGATCCTTGAAATTAGGTGCAGTAAATACTGACGTATGGACTTAACTTGTGCATTGTATATCTGAATTAGTTCATGAAAAGTCTGTGGAAGTTGTGGCAAGACAGAAATATATCTGAAATAAACTGATCAATAAATATATTCACAGTTTTTGCTAAATTGTT
>JANHGL010015125.1:108682-118975 GCA_024611195.1 Ceyx melanurus | reverse complement strand
ATGCAGGGCATGCACTTCAATGCCAGGTTTTATCCAGTCTCATGAATTGTACTTCTGAAGTGCATTATTCTCATCAGCAAACACAAAGCACATGGCAAACTAGTTCTTATGTATATGTATACAACATCCAGAGTAAGGTATAATGAAACCAGTTATTCACCTGATGATCAGGCAATGCTGGCAGATCCTTGAAATTAGGTGCAGTAAATACTGATGTATGGATTTAACTTGTGCATTGTATATCTGAATTAGTTCATGAAAAGTCTATGGAAGTTGTGGCAAGACAGAAATATATCTGAAATAAACTGATCAATAAATATATTCACAGTTTTTGCTAAATTGTTGAATGAAAGACACTTTTGTGTTTCCTCTCACATGAAAGTTATGCAAGCATTTGAAGAGCTATCTGAAATGAGCAGGCACCACTTTCTGGTTTTGATGTGTACGTTACTGAACACATTTGTAGTTCAAATCTCAGCCACAGCTTCAACAGCACAAAAATAATAATTAAAAAAAAAGAGTAACAATAATGCAGTAGGAACCTGACTGTCCCAAGAAGGAATAAATAAAATATACAGATAAATAAATATCTAGATATCATCTTAATTGCAACGTAAAGCTTTGCTTCCAGTAGTAAGAAAGTGAGAAGCTGGGTATTCAGGATAGCAACAAACTTCAGCTATCTTGCAAATTGCTTAAGCAAATGCACTCGTGGTGGGATTGATTTCCACTTCAGGTGTTAACTTTTTTTGGATACAAAATGCAAAAAAACCATGACAGATGACTTTATGATCTAGTTTTCAGTTTCAACTGTGAAAAAAATGCTACTGAATTCCCACTCTGCCCTTTCCAGGTGTTCAGGTGGGTGCACAAGAAGAAAGGAGTTGAGCTGAGAAATGGCCAGGATGTGGCAAAGGAAATGAGAAATTATACTTAACAAGTTCACAGGAATCAACTAGTGACAAAACACATTTTGATAGTAAATTTATCTTTCACACTTTCACTGACTTACAGAGAAATGTTAAATATTGCTAAGGTTATTCATAGATTGTATTACTTCAAACAGGAGGTTAACAAAAAAAGAGAAATGATGGTCTTAAGTAATGTCAGCTTCTTCTGTGGACCTTCTTTTTCATCATTATGTAGGATGCAATGGAGAATGAAAAGTGCAATTATTCTGTTTAAAAATAATAATATTAAGAATTGAGAAATCCATTTTCAGAGAGGGTCAAGTCTTTCACAGCCTTGGATAGATCGCCTAGTCTCTTTTCCTTGTGTCCAAATTCTGTATCAACAGCAATACACATCACTGTCAAGGAAATTAATTCATCAATACATGCTTTGATTTCTGCTACACTAAAGATCGATAGGCAGGTTCTTCTTGTCATCAAAATGTTACTGCCACATAACTGAGAAGTTTCATACCTTGCTGCTGTGACGCTTTTTGCTCACTGAGGGAGAACCAGGCTGACCAGGGCTGGGAACAGAGCTGGAGGTGGCAGAAGTGGTTCCAGAGTGAATATGAGATCCCTTTTCCATTCCTGAGCAAGCAACCAGAGGTGACTGCTGTAGAGAGACCTTTTGGAGCTCTGCAGCCAGCTGCTTGGGATCAACCCCTGGGGACTTGGCTTTATCTACTGGATTAAAGTAAGAGAGCTTTGTAGTGATAACTGCTAGCACGTTCAAATCCATCTTTCCATGGTACAGGGTAATGAACTTTACAAATTTTCATGCAATCTACTTGGGTACTTTGAAGATGCAAAAGGCAACCTGTAAAAAGTAGTCATCTCCCCCGCAACATCAACATCCCAATTCCAATCTTTCTACTCAACATGCTGTCAACTGCTGTTACTCATCTCACAAGACTATTTGTACCAAAAGGAAAGCTCAAAATTTTAGCACCATAAATTTATCAAAGCCAAATAAAATGAAAACAAATGAGAAGTAAAAGCCATGATTAATCTTTCCTTATTACACATACCTATGGAAGGCATGTGTGGTAGGAATCTGATTACACTACTTGTTGCCCGGGAATGAGTGGGGAAAATTTACCCTTTGTAGAAGGCAACCTCCATTAATAGATAAGCAAGATCAGGTAACTTTCTTATGTGCCTTAAAGTGCATAGACCTAAAAGGATACCAGGCTCAACTTCCTTCCCAGGTTCTCAGAAGTATAAGAGGCTTAAGGCAATATATTAGTCTTATCCTGCCTTCTAGGTTGCATTTGTTTGCTATTCCTAGAGAAAGTGGAGATTGTTTCCTTTCCAAAGCACAAACCATCTACAAAACCTCTGAGTTGATGCCAAGAAATATGTGGCTTGGCAGCCAGAAGGGACTCTGTACAGAGTTGTTCCAACTCAGAAACAACTAGAAGATTGCTGGAGTATGAGAAAAAATGCCTGCAAGAATGAGGGAATTTAATTTTATTTCTGTTCTTTCCCATTTTGCATTTACTCCTTTAATAAGAGATTGTTCTAACTTCTGTCCTTTTCAAACCCAATTTTGGTGATTGAATGCCTTTGGTGGTTTTAATCTGCTCATGGAGAAAAAAAGAATTGTGGGTAGCTTTGCCTCAAAGTGTTCCTTTTTGATTAATATTAATATCATTGACTTTCAACAAAAGGTAGCTTGATGGTAAGTATATTAATAGATGGGAAGAGCTGCATGGTCAGAAAATGGAGGATTTAATCCAAGTGACTTGTGTACTCATTGATAAAAAAACAACCACAGAACTCAGAATGGACCCATGAGATGCTGAGTAAAACACTCCTTTAATCTGCACTGAGCTCACTGAAGGGCTGCATTACTAAGACTGTAGATGTTGGTCCAAAGTTATATTTGATATGACTAATACTATGACTAGAACCCACAGTCATGGTAGTGATTGAAGAGAAGGGAAACCACCCCAAAAACACTGCCATCTTAGAAGTCATATAATAAAACTTTGCACAAATTACTTCCTATTGCATCCCTTTATCCTTGTGAATACTGTATTTTCATTACTAGCAACAGGCCACAAGCTGTATATTACAGTAACAAAGGCCTCAGGACTTGCTGTGTGCCATTTGGACTTCCTCCAGTTAGCTAGGAGATTTGTTTTATCTTGTCTGGCTGCAACAAAAATTCTTTAATGACCAGAAGCTATGACCTTAATTTGTCTGAGTTATGTTTCACCTTATTACTTGTGTGGTATAATTACAATTTTTAATATTTTTGATATATAAAGGCACAACAGTAATTGCACTGTGTAGATTGAAGTATTTTTTACTCCAGATTAATAATGCAGTTTATAGAAGCACAAGCCTGAGGTGATAGAATGCTGAAAGGTTTGGACAGAGGATGATAGCTGAAGCCCCAGGGATACCAGCAACTTGCCAGTCAATTACTAACACTGATGCAAACTCAGGAGCTGGATAGAATAAATATTTCAGGCAACAGAAGGACCAAAACCCAAAAATATATCACATGTAAAGTGTACAATAACCAGTCAAGTCCTATGCAATGAACTGCTGCTGCTGACCAGTGAGAAAAGAGATAGGTGTGCTAGAAAACATAAAAAATACCCCAAGCAGATCCTGAAGCCATGAGGAAGGAATCAGCAACATCATCCACCTCCCAGCAAGAAGAAGTCAAAAACTCTCACAACAAACATCATGCTCTCCCAGAAAATTCCTCAGGACACTGTCAACTTGCTGCAATGTCCAAAAAATGAAAGTTCTGCCCAGAGGGCCCAGAGAAGCTGCCAGAGGGGGACCATGATGCCACAGTTTTCTGTGGAAAGTATAGATGAAGGAGTAGCTACTGGAAGGTCTTCACTGAATAACAAAAGTAAACTGCTCTATTGTTACTGAGATTTCCTTTGTATTAATTAGATAGTGTGAACTGGGCTAATAATGAGAACCAACAAGAAATGCTTTGCTTTATATATAAAGTGTGGTGCCCTTCCTGCCTATGTCAAGATTTGGGATTAAAGACCAGAGCTTACAACTATAACATCCTACCTTATATCACATTCAGTTTCAGCTGCTATGCAGCTTGTTGCTCACCTGTTGCCTTTATTGGTTCATGCAGCTCCAGGTGCTGGGGATTCTCAGCGTCTGAGAGCATGTTCAGGTCCCTAAAGAAAGCAAGGAGAAGCCTGAGACAAAAGAAACTCTTTCCTCATACCCTCATTATTGTATTAAGTAGATAAATGAATAGTGGTTCATGACAGAAAGCAGCTCCCAAGGATGGCCCCTTCTTAGCTGATACATATTTGCAATGCCATTAAAGAGCTGAGAAGAAAAGGTTCTTTTAAGGTGAAATCTTTCATGGATTAAATGCAAATTTATACATTTCTCATGATGCTTAAATGACTTTCATCTAAAGCATACAGATTTCAGTAAAAGTCAGGTTAGTGCTAAATTACAAATATTTTCTAACCCCAGTAAATCCAGTGAATTGTATGTGTACCAATGAGAGGAGATTGTGGCCTGACAATGGAGTTATCATTGTTTATAAACACATCATTACTCACATTTGCCTCAGCTTTCCTTATGATTTTAGAAAGAAAAAAGAACAAACAGACCTCCCACACTCCTAGTGATCTAATTACTATATTGGTGCTTCATGCTAACAAAGGTTCCACCTTAACAATTGTAAATTTAGAAAGAAAAAAAAAAAGCCATGAAAAGCCAAAAAAAATGGAAACAGAAAGATGGGGAAAAACTCACAGTCTTACACATATTTCTGCTTCCCCACTCTGTTGAATAATAATGCTCTGGACTTCTTCATAAGTTTTCCCAGTCAAGGGGATGCCATTCCATTCCAGCACCTGCATTCCTAAGAAGGCAAAACAGCATGAGGTCAAGAACGCAGATTCTGGCAAAGGCATCAGTTAGATTGCTTTGACAAGAAGATATGATGTGACATTCAGTGAATTTTGTTTAAATGGCAAAACACATTAGCAAAGCTCTCTCACTTCACACAGATTAGACTGCTGAATGTTATTGTCCCATCGGCTGTAACTTACCTGTTGAATTCCTTTCTGATTCCCACTATACATATACTCTACAGTCTGGGCAGCATGACATTGAAAAAAACCCTTTTGCAATATCAAAACCATGCACACCTACTAACATGGCAAGAAACCAAAACCTTTTACATATCAGACATTTCCTGGCCAGCCATGGTCTTGGAAGATAACTGTTGCCTACAGTGGCACACTGCTGTTAAGAAGCTAAGGGACTCAATTTGTGCATGTGATTTGGTAATTCAAGTACATTTTGTCTACTTTGTTACTTAATATTTAAGATGCAGGCAGTTGGGCAAACTGATTTTAAATGAAAAATGTACCTTCACATTTCAAACATCAGCCTGGAAATATTTAGGTTTCATATTTTCTTCCGTATCATTTCTTATGAAAAAGTGACAAAACAGATTATCATAATTCACTGTGGAAGACAGGAATAAAGCTATGACAAACAGGCTGAAAAATACTGTATGTTGATCTAATCTGTTGTGTCTTCCAAGTATCCCAGGACTGAGCCAGGAGACTCAGGATGGAGCCAGGTATCACTATAAGGAAGTCTTATGCTCAGTATTTGCAGGGTCAATCCCTGTATGAATCATGTGTGGTGTATTCTGATGAGAAATATTTTTTTGACAGTAAAATGTTTACAAAAAGCAAACCGTAGATTCATATCTGGAAGTTAGAACTCATGTTCTGAGAGCTGCATTCATATTTTGAAGTAGTCATAAGAATTACTCCAAAGAGATTAAATTCTATGGTACTATGACTCTATAATTATCACTAATGCACATATGTCAAAATCCAAGCCTAAAGGAAAAAAAAATGCTTAATGGGACAAGATACTGAATTCTTAATAGTCCACAAAAAGCAATGTATTACAAACCATCTGAAAAACACATCACCCACACAGCAAGAAAAACCACAAACACTTAGTTGCTACCACTTACACAGATAAAACCAAGTCTTCACCTGGGTCATTTTTTTTATTTCAAAATCCTGTGCTGTTGCATATAACAAATGGGAAAAATAATGAAATGAAATGTGGAGAGAAACTTACGGGAAAACAAGCTGATAAATAAAATACAATGAGAATTGTTCATTAAATAAAGCAGATGAAAATATTTTACAATGAGAGAATATGATAAATAAAGACTATAACTTTAGATTACAAAATTTTCCATAGAATTCCATGAACGAGGATTTGAAATATCAGATTTGCTTATAACTTTTCTCAGTGAGAACTTACTTAGTTTGCAGCATTTTACAGAAATATGGACTTTGCAGAGTGGCTAAAAAAATGATACTCAGAAGGCAGTAAAGCCAGCTGCTTACTGCCAAAATAGATTTGTCTTTTCCTAAAATTTAGCCCCTTTCATTTAACAGTCATCATTCAAAAGCATGATCTTGCTTTTGCTTGTTAGAGCAAATCTGGTTTTAAGCTCAGTTCCTCTGGAATAAAGAAGCAGTAATTATGACTAAATGCATCTCCCCCATATTTTCTGCCATACAAATATAACAGCATGCACTCTGTCTTTAGAAATGACAGAACTGAGGTTGTTTTTGTTTTCCTATCAATGTGTGCCTTCATAATGCTCTCATGGCATAGGATATTGACTACAAGAGTACAAATCTCTTGAGAAAGACAAGCCAAGCCACCACTTCTGTGTACTGACAATAAACAAGAATAAAACTGGACAGTTTAAGGTATTTGAGGAAGTGCTAAGTTCCTTATTTTTAAAAACAAAACAAAAAAACACTTTGTTGACAAAATGCATCCAGCTACTATTCTAGGTTTTTAATATCCTGCTTGTATGACTTCAGAAGAAAATGTACCAGGGCATCAGTAAGGCTTTCATCAAGGACTTGCTTTAATTTAAATTACCAACAGGAAGAGCCTAGCCAAGTACCACTGCAGTGCCAGGATTTGGAAATCAGGTCTAATTTCCACTGGTGAGAGTTTCAGTACTGATTGCAATGGCACTGTAGTCACTCACTTGGTCAGCACGGCCAAGCACACGTGAACAAAGCAGCAAACAGAAGGGAAATTGAATCTCAACAGCCTTGGCTCACACAGAGATCCATTTAAGCTGCCAGCATTGAGGTATTTTCTTTTTATTGGCTGACTTGTGGATTCATGAATGTTTAAAATCAAAGCAATTTAAACATGACTCAGTGGATCTGACTAACAGCCCTGAGGTCTCAGGAAAATGTTTTTAGTCAAGAAGATGATTTATCTTTTCTTATGGAGTAACTACTAACTACCTTTTGCTGGGGAAAAAAAAAAAATTACAAAGAAAACCTTTAAGAGGAATGTGAGTCTAATTAATAAAAAGGAAAACAGTACCAAGAACTCACAGGAGATTGGTGATAAATAAAGTTTTTTGCATAAAAACGAATAACAGTAGTCAGGAGATGTTATTCACATTTCAAAAACTTTGTATGCTTCAAATGACCGGTTCAGTAGACAGAAAAACAGGAAGATGAGAAAATTTACATTGCTCCATGACAGCTCTGCTGAGGAAGAGGTAGTAATTATCCTGATTATTGATATTTTTTTCTATAATATTTACTTATTTCTTCATTTACTTTACTGGAATGGCTACATCCTGCATTGATGGTGAGCAATGACTTTTTAACATTACCAGCTCCCACAGTCAGCACATTAGCTTTAGACATCAAGACCTGCTCCACTAAGTGTGCTGACACTCATGATTTGCTCAGGCTTTTGGGTATCTACTTCATGTAACATTTAGACCTGTAAACAGAAGTTTTTTATTTTCCACAACTGAAAAATTATTACTCTAAAGAGAGAGTCTCATACATTTGTAAGCGCCATTAAGAGATCCACATTTAACTAGATTTACACAATCCTTTCCCTTAAAAAAAATTAAAGGCTACTGTCCTATAGTTTTGAAAGAGAGTAAGAAGGCTACTGTGTTCATATATTCTTCCATTAGCATCTGTTACAGTTGGAGACATTATCAAGATCCACATGTACCTTTCCTCTGACACAGTACAGCCATTGTCTTCCTTATAAGTACCAAATAAATATCTCCAATTCTCCAGTATTTTTAACAGTTGCTCTCTGTGCTTAAACTAAGAGCTTGCTCCTGAAGGGAGGGTCAGTGCTTAGGCTGCAGAAGTGCACACCTTTCACCAAAACCCTCATGGGAATGAGGGGATGAAATGTTGTTATATTGCATTATATTGCCATACTTAACACATGCAGCTTAATGCTCTTCAAAGTTGCCAGACTCTTTTTAGTAAGTAGGAAAGCATTAACATTTATTAATTTTGTTTAGGTATGAGTAGTCCAATTATATGTTAACTGATAACAACAGAACCTGAAAATTGCATAACTGGTTTTTTTTTCTGATACTTTGATTAGTCATTTGACAGCTTGTGAAATGGAAGCTAATTAAACCTGAAATATGCTTTTACTAGTGGGGAGTCAGGGACTATTAAGAAGTATTAAGAGGTGCTTTCCAGCTTCAACTATTTTGTGATTCTGTGTAAAATAGTTAAATATTGCTTTATAGACTATGCTAATGTTTTATCCATATGTGCTGTAGCTCTATACATCAAAGACAGCAGAAATAGCTGATTCTAGGGATATTAGAGCTGCATTGTGATGGCCATAAATAGTTCAGAGTGCAGTTCTATGAATTAACTGATTTGATCTGAGGAATAATGAATAATTGTTCCTTATCTTTTTGAACTCCTGTACTTGAGTGGGTATGCACTCAAACTATCTGTTTTTTCACAAGAGGAGAAATATTTAGCAACAATGAAAAAGTCTGCAATATCAAATGACCAGAAAGTACTTCCATGGATACTGTTGAAATCTGTGTGTATCTAGATCTCATAGCTTCTTTTAAAAATCTTGGTTTAACTTGTCAGTTTAAAAAGTTAGATATAATTGCATCATGGATCACAGTATTTAGGATAAATTTAAACAAAAGCAATTGTTCTTTGTTCTACTTTTTGGCATAAGTACTTTGATGTAGTTCCTTTGGGTAGACTCTGTCCTCATTAAGTAATAATTAATTAAACTAATCAACTGTCATCCTATTTAAAGTTAATCTGTAAAAAAGATATGAGAACTGATAAAGTGAATCATTGCATTATTGCCTCTTTTAGGAGTTATGATGAAGAAAAGATATTCAAGACAGAGTTACAGAGAGTTATCAAAAAATATGGTTTTGATCCAACAAAAAAGTAGAATATCCTATCAAATTAGTTCTTACCGCTGAATTTGCTATGGTACAGAACCCTTTCCATTAAAATAGTTGCTTTTAATGGTCATCAATGAAGATTAGATGACATCAAGTTTATGTCAAATGTATTAAATTACAGTTATTTCAGGCGTGGATTTCTTCAGTGTATGTGCAGTCCACGTTCATAGCCTATGGTTTGAGGATTGTTTCTTCAGAGCTGCTGTTCAAGGCCCGTGGCTGTGAACGCTCCCAGTCACGCACCCAGACACTGGCTCTCCAGCTACTTGCACTACTTTTTGTAATTGCATTAGCTTTCCTCCTGACTTGCACTAATTGAAAACACTGATGCAAATGCTCTTGTAAAAAAAAAGTCAAATTAGTGGATACTGGCTGTACAATAGCTTTTGACCCAAATTTAGTCTGTATCTGTGCACATCAGGAGTGACAGCGAGATGATTTTATAGAAATGACAGCTTCCCTCCAATGCCAGTAAGAGGACTCATTCAGAGACAACCTTGGAACTGTTTATAAAACTGTTCTTTCATATTATAAAGAATTTTCAAGAGATACACATGCTGCAGAAAATATCAGATAAATTAAAACCTTTTATCTTAATTTTATATCAGGTAAGATCTTATACTTGAAAACTTAATTGATTTATTTATACACAGAAACAATATAGCAAAATTGCAAACACCCAAATACACTATGCTGGGGCTTTGGAATATCTCTGAGTCCTTGGCTTTGCATTAAGATCTTGAACATTTTTATTTTCACGTAGCCCATGGAACAATGAATTTACCAATTGTTACAACTCTTGACTTCATATTGAGCTGGTTGGAGAGGGATTTCTTCCTTCATTCTGTAGCCTTGAGAAAGAAGATGACTATATGGTACAAAAAAGCAAATGAAAGAATGGAAAACAGCAAAATAGAAAAAACTGTTGATTTTCTTGGGGGGTGGGTGTGGTCTGAATTTGGAAAGGTCCACATGTATCCTAGACATTTTTGCCTTTTTTTTTTTTTTTTTTTTTTTTTTGTTATCTGGTTCTTTAATAGTTTTGAG
>JANHGL010015125.1:0-108121 GCA_024611195.1 Ceyx melanurus | reverse complement strand
TTGCAAGAATATATATATATTTATATATTTATATATTTGAAGAGCTCCTACTCTGAGTGGCTGCTCTAAATAAATACATCCTTCAGTACACCACCTTTTTTTCCATTTGTTCAGTCTCAGAGATGTTCTCCTATTGGAATTTGAAAAGAACTAGACACTACAGTATTAGCATAGAGCCTCTAGTTTAGTTTACATAATAATTATGCACACACAGAATGGTGGAGTTTATTCTCTGCTTCTTCATAGTTTGTATTGTTTATTCTTAAGTAAAATAAGCATGTCAGTTCGAGTTTCATTTTTCACTGGTTCAATGCTCAGAGAGGAAAAGAAAATTGGACTCTTTAGGCTAGCAGCTTCAGTCAGTAGAATGTGAATGTTAGTGTCTATTTCACAGAAGAATTAAAATTCAGAAACATTGGTTTGAAATCTCAGAAAGTTCTATAAAAGTTAAAGGTGCAGTCAGAACAAGGAGAAACAATATCAACTTGAAGCCTGATATTCCGCACTAAATTACTTTATGGTCTGTGTTCTCCAGTTATTTTTCTTTGATTTCTAAGCCTTTTTGATGGTTAAAAATAGCTTTATGAACATCAATGTGTTAATGTATTTTCCTCTACCGCTGGGATGAATCACACCAAAACTCATTATTTTATGTAGATACATTTTAACTTCCTCTCCCATTCATCATTCACAGCCAGGCTGAATACTTTCCATTATTACAATAATTATTATATAGACAATACAGTTCTTAAAAATGGATATGTTGTTCATCAAACAGAAGTAATATAATGGACCTGCCTAAGTCTCATGGATGCTACGTTGATACTGTGAAAAGGCATTTATAATAAGCACAGACAAAGCAAATCAACCTTGTATCTGGGGTGTACCTGGCATTTACAGACAGCTATACATCACACATCAGTACATTCAAAACATCTGCAGTTATCAGCCCAGTACAGAACACCACTCTAACTTACTTTGCCTTCAGATCTGTAGATTACCCTTCAGTTTGAACCATGTAGGGCAACGAGTGATGATCTAGATGTGTTTGTACAACTTGAACAAGAAGCTCTTGACAAGTTAAATGAAGATCAGAGTTACTGTTTGTTAAAATAACATGATATAAATGATAAATTTATAATACTTTTACCACTACTCTATTCTCAAACATTATGTTAGAACTACGGACAGATGTTTGGTTATACCATGCAGAACAAAATGCTGTGGTGCATCACAATTATTCAGTGTTTCAGAAAAATAAATGTTTTCCAAAACCGTACTGTTCACTGAAGCTCTGGAGCATAGTCTATTGACTTTGCTTTCAGTAGTAATGTCATATGAAAGATTAGAATGAGTTTGCCAGAGATGAGCTTCCTGTGGAGAGCTCTAATTTAACAGAAAGTCTTAAACTTTTCATTATCGGGTTCTGTTCACAAAAAAATCCACTTCTAAAAGCAGTATACTATGAATCCAGATTAAAAAACACCTAACCTTCTACTAAAATATATAGTAGTATAAATACTAATATATACAGTACAATGAAAAAGTCTGTTCAATTCAAAGTCACCTAAAGATTCACCTAAAGAACTGTAAAAAAGCATCGGGATTTTTTCTTTGCTGTCTCCTTCATGAGTGGTAAACACATAAGCCCTACTATTTTTATGGAGACATAGTGTCAGATATCAATTTAGACTAGCATATCCCAGTCTGTATTTTTCAATATTGATGTGTTGTGAGTTTAATGGGGTTTATTTCAATTTCCATCTTTGAGGAAAACATTATTCTCATTTACACAAATGCAGTTCTCTTAAGTCCAGATTCTATCAATTGCAACTGAGAAAGGATTGATATCTGGCTTTGAAATTTTCTTTTGGAGGGGCAAGAGGGACATGTCATGAGATGCAAGCACACAGTTCCTGTGGAAGTTACAGTGTGTCTCAGACTTACCACTCTATATTCCTTAGTTTCTTAAGAGTATAAATTATTACAGCAAACATGTCAAACAAAGTCTATATAAAACACTGTTCTGTTGTCAAAACAATTAGACTTCAAGCACAACTCTTCATTTAGATTAAAAGAAAACTGACATCACTTATTATTGTTAAAATTTCATTTATACTTCCAAATAAAACCCCCCAAACTTTTGATGTTCTGTCTTCTGGAGAGGAGAAGTGAAACTACCCATGTTTCATGCAGGAGGAGGCCCATTGGCCGTTTTTAGGATACCTGCAGCTTGTTCTTCCATTTAACAAGGCCAATCTGCAAAGATCAAGCTCAGCAGAGTGGATGCAAGACAGACCCAGCCACTCCATCCCCAGTAGCACTATTGCCTGTCAGTGGAGAGTTTATACATGCCATTCTGTTCTGCCTCTTACCTCTATTACTTCTCTTTTTAAAAACCAAAATATCCTGCATTAAGACCAGTCACCATTGCTACATCAAAGAACAAATCTGCAGCACTCTGTGCTATCATAGTTGCCACACAATTAGCAAGAAAAACTGAGGAAAAGAGAGAAACTCATCAAGATTAAGATTTACTTAATAGAAACCTTGAGATTAGTATGAATGAAATGAGTAGGAATTCAAGTAAATGGGACTCTCAGAAGTAATGGTGGAGAAAGGAAAAAGAGATTCCATGGCACAGGCTAGCAGGTTATTAAGATCCCAAAATATTTACATGTGTCTTCTCAGGACACTTAGCTCAGGAAACAGAAAACATTTAAAAAAGACAAGGCAGAGCCACACTTCAGCAAATGTCTGACTAAATCAAAGTGCAGTCTGAAACCATAAAGAGACATTGTCAGGAAGATAAAGAACAGGACTGAGGCCATAAGACCCTGAGATAAGAAAAAAACTGGTCAGCATCATTTTCCAGTGACTCACAGAGGTAGAGAGGTAGAGAAACAAAAGACTAGAATCACTATGAGCTGCTAAAAGTGTGCAAAAGTCACCTTTAAGACCATCACATGACTGCCATCTTAAGAACTCAGAGGATAAGAAGACTCAGTAGCCCACATCCCTTGCTCTCTGGACATACCATTTACATAAACACATCCTCGTGCTTCAGAAAAAAGAGTTTATTTAGAAAGCATAACAGAGAAAGAACACCAAAAGAAAAGTTACTCTTAACTGAAGATTCCTTACCTGCTGCTTCTGTTGCTGCCCCTTGATGGACAAGTTCAGAAAGTTTTCAGTTCAGAAAATTAAGGATTTATTTGGATAATCTGAACACAGAGCATGCTATGAATGAGAAAAGGTCATGGCTATGCATTGGATGGCAATGCTACTTAAAGTCATGTACAATCAAGAACAGAAAGTATTTGTGACTCACAGTAGGCAAACTGCTAAAGTAAAAAGTCAAGTTTTCTTAATGAGAATGACTGAAGACCTTAAAATACCACTCTGTCACATAGGATAGAGTGAGATCTTTACTTGATGTGTTCTAATAGGAGTCACTCTGTCAGATAATCATCCTCTAAACCCTAGGGGTAATTTTACAGTTCTGACACTATGTGATTATTCAAATATAAAGTAGCATTTAATCACTAATATCTAATTTGTGAAAGTCATGCAACCTGAAAACTAAGGAAACTAAATACAAACTGCTGGACAGTGTTATGCAGTTTTAATAATCTGTATGTGTCTATTTTTCAACTCTATACATACATTACTTTTAGGAAAAGTGTGGGGAAATAATACTCTTCAGAATGTACATAGGTAAGGTAAATCCATTATGTTAACTTGCAAACAATATGTTCATGTTTTAATTCAAGCTGAGCTAAATTTTTCTGTCACATAATGGGTTTTCATGTAGGCAGATTCATTATCATGTAAGTAATTAAAAAAAAATAATTTTAAAAAAAGTTTTTGTATTGTTTTAGCTGGAAAAAATGAAGTCTGTTGTTTGGGGTTTTTAATAAAAAAGCTTTCTAATTTCAAAATGTGGGTTTTTTTTTTTAATTCTACCTTTTAAATTTGATGCAATTAATTATGTAAAAATTATTTCGCATTTGTTTTCTTATTATTTCTAATATCTTCCAAAATTTCATGGACATTTTTGTCACCAACAGTAATCTGGTATCATTGGGAAGTACTAGGGCAGGATATAGACTTTAAATGACAGTATAAATAGAACTGTTTGTAAGTACTTAACAGTATCTTTTGAGATGTAAATCACTGCTCTAATACTTAATCAAATACATAAATACCAATAGAAATTTTACTAGATGTGCCACTTAACTAATTTAGGAAAAAAAATAAATTTTTAACAGCTTCTAAGGAAGAGGTACTGGGTTTTCTATAAGGAATAGTAACCTATTCACAGAGATTAAGAAACTTCTCTTATGAGACATAAAAATATCTTCCCTTAACAGAGTTGTCAGAACTATAGAATTCTAATGTTGGAATGATTTTATTTCAATCAACATTTGCTATGCTTCTCTTGTAGAGTTTAACTTGACATTTGTACAAATCCCTGACATATAGCATTCCCATAACTGCAGGAACACAGTAGAAAGTATGTGGACCAGATCTGTCTGATTATTGGCTTGTTTTGACAACCAATAATCTGTGCCATAGGTGAAAATGCATATACTTTTTTTTTTTATCACATGTTGAACATATTTAGAACAGTGAAGTAAAAAGCATGGATAGCAGGGTGCATGTCTGCAGGGAAGAACTGTCATGCACACAAACAAAATCTGCCTTTTGGTCTTATCTTGTTTTGGGTTTAGAGTCAATGTGACTTTTTTTAGCTGTTTAAAGGTAAACATTTTGCTTCAGTAGCTGTCCAGTAGTTAATGAATGAAAAGAGGCAGGATCCTCTTAGGATGGTTCATCTCAACTGACACCTATTTGGAATGAGATGAATCACATCCCTTAGGGTACCCTTCTTTCACTTGTGGTTAGAAAAGGAGCTCAAATACAATCTTAGGTAAGTTATTTACTTTTCAGATATCTAAAAATGTGTGCATTGAGTCCCCCATCCATCATCTAAAATCATGTATGTGCCCTAGAAACAGAAAAGGACTTATTTTTCCTCAATATAGCAAATTGGTAGCTGTACCTTACCAACAATGAGAACAAACTGAAAGACAGAGTATCTCAAGTAAAGAGGATTAAGCATATAAACCCTTGAGTTTAGTTCTGCTTCTGCTACATACAGGCATGTGACAACCACAGACAAGCCAATTAACCTCTTTGTGCTTCTGTTTCTTTATGTGTAAAAAAAATTGGTGGAAAGATAATGGTGTATTGGACACCAATGCTGAGATTTACAATCCACAAGTGCTATTAGTAAAGCTGTGTTTGTGCATCAGAAATCTTGCTAACATTAGTAAAGTTGTAGGATATAGTACTTGTGAAGTATCAAGGGCTGGGTATTAAACTTTCATATCCCTAGAAGTCGTTAATAAAGAATTTCAGTGAAGAGTGTTACAATTATTCAACTTTAAGAAGTCTAGGTTATGTATCTGCTAGATAAATGAGAGATTCCAAAAGTTACCAGTTAGAAATGACTGGCATTTTAACAGTAACATTGAAAAACTTCAGGATTTCTGTTTTCAATAAATATTTGGTCTTCCAAGTTCAGTAATAAGATTACACACAAACCCCGTCATTAAGAATATCTATGGAGTTACATGAATGGTAGTCCAATTTCACTGCCAACTTCAGACTAAGTAGACTCCCTTACATGATGCTAAGGTTGCCCAGAGCAGTGTTTCCAGTTGCCAAAGTAGCCTTTCCAGGGAGCTCAAGTGCTATTCACTGCCTTTCACAACCTGAGCTAGAAAATGAGAATCAGAAAAATCTGGTAGGTTTAAACATTATTTATGAGTGGACTTTGTGAGTAAAGTCAGGGAGATATAATCAGGGATGGAAACTTGTGCATGGTCATATTTATGAGTACAGTTCAACTTGCTGTACTGGTTTTGTCTGAGACTGAGTCATGTGTCCCCTATCTCACTGCAGAGGAGTGAGTGAGCAGCTGTGTGGGGGGCTTTGCTGCCTATGAAGGTTAAACCACACTTGTATATCTGCAAAATGAATCAGAGAAGGGGGAGAGTGCCTCAGTAACAACTGCAATACATCTCAATAAGAATGGTCCATGATACACAACTAAAATTCTTTTAAAAAGAACCTCAAACACAATATTTGATCTGAAGTTCTTTATCAAGGAAGTACCATTATTCTCACAAATAGGTCTATTGTAATAAATGTACAATTCATGCATGAAGAAATAGCTTTGTAAATAAATGATGTAGTATTAGTCCCATGGTTATGTTCTTTAAAAGAAACTTGAATGCACAATCACTGAAGCTATGCTGTACATTCAAGATGTGATGGTTATTATTTGGCAGCTACCTATCTATTCTCCTTATGTGAATACTCATAGAAGATGTTAAAAACAGAACCTATTGCTTTTACTGTAACATTTCTATTATAATTTTTTTTTATTTTATTACAATAAACTTCTGGAAATCAATTCATAGCTTAAGAACTGGATATGAGAAGCAGCATCCAGGGAAAAAGAGAAAAAACAGTCTTCAAAGACCAAAAACTAATGATCTCTATGCCAGATGGGGCAGGAGACAAGATACAGGAAAGGAGCTAAGTAATGGATAGAGATGAGTGCCAAAGGCCACCCAGGGACCATGGCAGGGGATGCCTGAGGCGGGGACCTGCCAGCAGTGGCACATCCTGCTCAACCATCCCAGGCAGCAGATATTGGAAGGGAATGTGGGACCTCCTGAACATGGTGCTAGGCCAGGAGTGAGTGAGCCCGAGAACTGGGCAGAGCAAGGACTCTGCTCTCCTTTGGTATCAAACAAAACACAATATCCAGGTCTAATGTGTGGAAGCATTTGTGGTCTTACATGTGACAAGTACAGAGTATAGTTATTACCTGCTGGCTTTACTAACTCTGTGTGTGTATGTATGTATGTATGTATTTTTTTATTGAAATCCTTGAAGTTAAGCAACTTCAAGCTAGCTTTGGTATGCATACTGATTAGCAGCAGCTTCTATGTCTACTCTACATTATCTACATTGAAACAAATAATCTCTTACCAGCCAGTCACTGTATACTTGTGTGTTTCTTATGATCACAATTTACATACTGAATTCAGCATGTAAACATCAGGAAGACAAATAAACAGGTGTATGATACTACATTCCCTTACTGATATACAGCTCTAGAAATATTATTCATGTTCCTCCAGGGAAAGAAGTTTCCCCAGGGGAGAAGCTGCTGTTACCCCAAGGATGACAAGATGCTGCTTGCAGCTGATGACAGCTAACAGGAGGTTGGGGCTAGTAGCTTCAGGGCTCATTTCAAGACTCTTGAAGGCACTTTGGACCTTTTCTGATGAAGTAATAGAGTACATAAAAACTTATAGGGAATAATAATGCCTACAAGATCAAAGACTTCTTAGGTCAAAGGATGAGGAGATGGGCTTGATGAAACTAAACTTGATGTGGCTAGGTAGGGCAGGGAAGAATGTGTCCCCAGCGTGAGTGCTGTGAGCCAATGGTGTGCTACAAGCACTCCTGCTCTTTCTACTGCTGCTCAGCTGTAAATAATTGCTGCCTATAGAGGCAAACTCTTGCCCTGTAGCAACAACAGCAAAAAGCCTGTCTCTTTTGATGCTCTCATAGCTTCAACGTAGCAACTACCAGCCCTACAACAACCTCTGCCCCTAGATGTTAAAAATTGTGTGCTTGAATTACACATTACACCCACGTTTAAACACTGAATTCTCAGCATTGCACCCTCACTTTAGCTTCACTGGGTATTGCAATGTCCTTTTTGCTTTCAAAAACATGCCCCAAGTGAGATATCAAGCATTATTTCTGAAGTGCCAAATGTAAGTGTTAAACTGATACTTCAACTCTGTAGACTACAGCTCAAACGTGTATTATGGGTAAAAAAGGACAAAGGAGTTTGATCATTTCACTATTTAATTTTTTAAAGCTTCTTTTTGAAGCTTCATTTCACCAAAGCTATTGTACAGTTCAATTTTTTTCTCAGGACTGATATATTAAAATTATTAGTGTCAAACAATGTAAGATCATCTCTGCTTCTTTACATCAAAACACTAAATATCCTTTCCCGGGCAAAAGAAGGAAAAATAAGTGTTATATGTAAGTGATAAAAAAACCCACATATTTTATTTCTCCTAGATAAATTTTAAGCAAAAGCACTCTCTCCTCAAAACTCAGCAATTATATCTGTGAAATGCTGTGAATCAGTTACATAACAATAGGTATAAATAAGGTAAAAATATATGCAAGAGATAAAAAATCTTAGGTAAAATGACAAATCCCACAATAAACAAAATAAATGAAAAAGTAAAAGTACAAATGGTATTCTGTGCTTTAGAGTTGAAAGAGCTTGAGCAATTCTCCTTGGGTAAAAGGTATCCAAGGAACTGCTAAATTGCATATCAACTCAGCACCATTTCAAAGGCTTTATCTTCACTGAAACTAATAACTGTTTTCTCTAAAAGTAGTGAACCAGATTCAACTAAATTGATTACTTTTTACAGGTGATAATAAATATTGTCTTGAATGTATACAGCAAATTTTAAAGAAAATAATAAAAAGCCCAGTCACTTTCCCAGTTCATTTCAAAGGCTCAAAGGCAATAGAAATATAATTGCTAATTCTATTTCCTCTTTGTTAGTTGCCTGGAGGCCTAATCATGCTGTATACCTCTCCACAGCCATATGAACAAGAACTGAACCCATAATGCATCTTGAAGATGTGTAAATGCAAACCACAGATGCAAACTTGGTTTCATTCACATATGCATCTATCTGTTCAAAGCATGCTCTTCCATAAATTCAAATTCATCAAACTGAGCATCATTTTACTTGTTCTTCTTTCCTGAGATCACTGACAGTTGAGAACCAGGCATGATGTGCACGTTGCAATTCTAATACTAATGCTCACTTTTGATGCTACTGGGAGGAAAGGTTCAGGCAAGCAAAAGGAGATACTGCAACCTCCAACACATAGTTGTTCTGTGGAAGGCCATTATGCTTGCAGTCTAATGGCAGACTACACAAGAGCATGCAGGAACAGCGGTCTATGGACTACTAAGTAAAAGACACCATGATGAACACTTGCCTAGGGAGTTCCTGAGTCTGTGGCAGAGTAAGTCTATGTCATAGTCATATATATGACATGATTACATATCTGACTGTGTATGTGTACAAACAGATAATCATACAGACAGGTACAGATGTATATCTACACACATATCATATATATGTTTAATTTACAGTTTCTGGGACATGCTAGATGGTTCATCTGATCAAGTAGAGGCAGTTTTTAACCTATGTTGCTTTTTGAAGCACATGACATACACTCAGGTCATCACTAACAGCTTGTGCAGGAATAAGAATTGTTTGCAGAATGGCTCATTATGACAAGCATTGTATGGGTGGTGGTGTTGTCCAACTCCTTTTCTGCTAATGTACTTTGTAAGTGTACATCTGCTGATAGAATGATTTCCACTAAGAGACATACATAGGTATGTCCATGGAGCTGTAGCAGTAAAATTGTTTAAGGATGATCAAGAATAATCAATCTCACTGACAAAATAGTTAAATTTTACCCATAAACACACAGTTAGGTGCAATAATTTAGCATGGTTATGTCACTGCACTTGAGGAAGCTGTGTGATGTCCCCAGTTCATAAATTTAAAGCCAACAAACACAGAAATACTTCTATTACCCGAGGGGCTTAATAAGTCCTAATCTCTAAACAGTTCATGCTACAACCTAAGGTACATGATTAAGCTTACAGAATCAGAAACTCAGTGTGAAGCATTAATGAATATAGGAAATAGACCTTTAGAGATCCCTTCCAGAAGCAATCCTGCATATACATACTTGAAATTCAGGATGTGGGAGGTTGACCATTAGGTGGCACCAAATTTTTCCATATATATGGTAACTGTAGGCACTAGAGAGAAATGTTTTTCTGCTAGTCACTGTCAGTGCTCTCTCAGCTGGTCTGCTTTCAGAGACAGAACCTCTAAGATGGCACTGCTTCCCATCAGTGTGCATCACTGACAGGTACTCATTCAGACAGGGAAACGTGTGCCTCAGACCGTGGTTAACTAACTGCTCTTCTGGTATAAAGCTGCTTTTATCATGTCTGACAGTCTGTATGCATCATAACAAGGGGCACTGTGGCACTTGAAGATATGTTCAGTGCCTTCTTTGCATCTTCACTCTTCCCTAAGAAGTGGGAAGTGTCTTTCTTGTCTCATGTTCTCTACAGCTACTCAATCAGAAGAAAGCCCCTATTTTTTTAATAATTAGTTAGGGTCCACTGTGCTAACTGCACAGTTTTTACTGTCACTGAGATAGGCTGTTACTTCTAAGAATACTACAATGGTCTGTGAATAAGAAGATGACAGGTAATCCTTTCTTTCTTTAGTATTGTCTAAGACTAAAATGGTTTCTACTTTCCCATTAGCCATACTTTCACTAGTCATGAAAGTCCTTGCCTAGAATTTTGTTTTTATCCTTTCTTTTATACACATCTCAGGAACTCTATAATCAGTCACTTCAGACCAATTGTAAAGTATAATTGTAATAAAAACCCTTTGTTTTATTTACACATAAGGCAAAGCTTATTTCTATTTAGCCGTCCCAAAACTCTCAGTATGATCAGCAAATGTATGAACAATATGGATTGATTCCACTTCACCCACACTATGACAGAACTAATTTGGCAATCTTGGTGCTCACACAGTGATGAACATCGTCTGGAATGACTAATTTCCTTTTTCTGTGTCATCTCAAAGGTTAATTTCATGGGGTTCTGTTCAGCGTATTATCTAGTGACTAAGAAATAATCAGACCGTCTATTCATTGAGTTGACTGGTCAGCATTTCTAAATGGCACTATCACTGCACTTGGATAGGTAAATGGTGATCATCTTTCCCATGCAGATCAATTCTAATGATCGTGTGTGATGAACATGAACAATGCCCATTATTACCATCAAATAAGAAAATGTAACTGTGCTCAACTTCTGCAATTCCTATTCATGTCAGCTGGGGGAGAAACTGCTCAGCACCCCTGACTTGTCCTTGGCACTTTGCAACATACATTCGGAGGAATACAGTAGTTAAGCACTTAGGAAGAGGACTGGCTTGAACTGTTAAAGAGATGAAATGTATACCCAAGAGCAAAGGCTGCAAAATAACAACTGGACATTGCATATCAGTACTTAATGAGAGATGTAAATGTCACAAGACACCTCAATATTTTATCAAAATCAATGATTTTTTGTTTCAGAATAAAGTTTCAATAAAGTATTATCAAAATATTAAGCTTCCTAAAGACTTAATGGAAATTCCTTAATTTTTAGAAAAATTAATTATATGTCAAAGTGTAATACATTTTCAATATTTGTCCAATATCAAATTTAAATCTATAGATAATATTCTTCCACCTAGGTACCCTGTGTAGAGCCCTCAGAATTAGTCCTGTAAATGTCTTAGCATGCAAAGAATTATCTTCAGACCATTTATTTTTATTAATTTTAACATAACTGACACCTAAACCTTCTCACTGTGAACACTTAGTGCGTGTCATGTATGTGGTATATCTGTCATTTGCCATTTGTTACACTAATAATGCACAATGAAAAGTGAGCAATTAATTTTCATGTCATTGGTTCTGAAAGATGGCAGACAAAATAGAAGTATATGAATGTTAAAAAGAAGCACTTTCACCAGTTTCCATAGAAAAAAAAAAAAGGAAATTTTACAACTGAACAACATGAAACCAGACTTCACAGTATAATTTTTTGTTGCTATCAGATAAAGGGGACTACCTGCTGCTTGTAGGTTATTTTTCCAGCAAACATTTTAACAGAAGTGTTCCCCTGTTCAGTCTTAATCATTTCTTACATTATATGACATTCAGGTGAATTAACTTCAGCCTGCTACTCTAAGTTCAGTACAAATGTCAGTGTAGCTCAGATCAGGTGTAATTAAGCTATGAAAATTGGCAATGCTTTGTTTTGTTTTATAATGCAAGATGCATATTTACATCAGGTAAAGATGTTATGGCATCCCTTGGAAAGAAAAGAAGACTTGCTCCTGTTTTTTTCACATAAAAGCAGGCAAGATCAGCCACACTATATATGTGATGACTGGAAATATCCTTAAAATCTACATGTTTCAGATGCAGTGTGAACTACCTCACATACACTATGTCCTTACAGAAATGTAAGCAGAGATCAGACCTTGGAGAACTTAGTTGCTACCTGCCCACGTCTGCCAGACACCAAGAGCAGTATTCTGAAATCTCTTTGCCTTCAGGTTTTTTTTACATTTTATATTCCAGTTTACTTCTGCTTCTAGACGTGAGAAAAGGATATATCATTATATAGTCTCCTAAAAACTCTCAATTCTACCATGTATTATTTGTGAAATTTAATCTCAAATATCTACAGGAAACAGCTAGTCCTGTAAGATTAAGTTATATGTAACTGTCTGCAAAGTCTGTACTCTTCCCCCACAACAACCCAAGTCAAGATTCTTTTTTTTTTTTTCAAAAATTACAGATATAAGTAACTAAAAACTGTTTGAAAAGTTACCTAGTGATTACTAATAATTTATATAACTGGGAATTCAATATTTTCAGTTTCAATTACATTTTAAGTTATATTATTACAAATATACTTTAAGTGGCTTTTTTCAACTTTTCATATAGAAATGTGAAGTTGTAAGTATGTAATTTTACATGGTACACTTCAAATATGTACTATAGTCAAAATGATAAATCTGCATAAAGAGGAATAGTTTTTAATCAACATTTTGCTCTGGTTTTTTTTTTGTCTGACATAATCACCTACACCTTTTGTCTCAAAAAAAAAAAAAAAGATTCCCATACAAGATTTTCCCAGACATATTTTATGGATGATGTAATTAGGTTTTTGAATAGAACATGCCGTGAGAAATTTCAGATAAAGTCTCTTTTGAAAGTGCTCATTGATTTTTTTCTATCTTTCAGATGACTTCTAAAACAATTTCTATATTAACGTACTTAATGTAACTTCTATACTATTTTGTAATAGAGCACAGCAGAAAGCTGTCTGGTCCTAGAGAGAGCCAAACAGAAAGCATTGTGGGCAGCCTGATGACAATGCTGCCTAGTCCTGTTTCTACTTTGCTCAGGGAAACAGGGCTTGAGGCATAGTGTCTGGAAGCAATGAGGATTCTTTCCTGGATATTTTGGATATTCTTCCTACCAAGCACTACCCATTAAGGTCCTGATTAACAACAGGTGTCTAATGCAGTGTTTCCGACAATTACTGATTATATAGCTCCATGTAAGTACTTTACAATATCTATTAGTGCCTTCTAATATGATCTTAGTGTAATGCTACTGAAAGCTAGTTGTAACACAAATGAAATTTTCACCAGTATTTTCCACAATTTTCATTTTAAACCACATGATGAATGCTTTCAGCCTGACCTTTGTGGCTGTTGGCCACTTCATTATCTCTGGAACATCTAGTGACTGTGTTTGTGTCTACTCTCTGCTTGAAGCATCCAGGTTACCTTGCTTTCTCCATAGACCTACCTATTTAAGACTGAACAGCAACTCCATAAAGAGATATTTTGATTAAATTATTTGTTTGTTACTAAATATCCAATTTCCTGCTGCAATATGTAAGATAGGGCTTTTCCACTAAAATTGATTTTCAGCAGTAATTAGTTTTTCAAGGTATTTTCAGAGTTCTTGGCCTAAAAAAAAGTTTTAATCTATCCTAATTTATGAGGCTCAGAACAAGGCAAAATGCAGGAGTGAAACATCTTTAACTTGTGTTATACAAGAGGTCTAATATGTATTAATTGAATGCTTCCTTCTTGCACCTCTAAAAAATTATGTGTTCCATAAGTTTTCTGATATTTTCTGATTTAGATTATATAAAAAAGATTCTGAAATCTCAATCTATACAGCTGTTTAACTACTTCCTAAATCCCAGTTGCTCAGTTATTTTCATTGTTGACTTTTATTTCAGTGAAATTAAAAATAAAGCAATTACAGTACTAGGTAAAAAAAACCAAACTCATATTACCTGCTTTATCCAGATATTTTAGGTATACAAGGAGTTTTCTAATGAAGTATCCTTGCAAAATCCCAGTTGTATCTGCCATTGTAAGATTAAACTAAATCTCTATAAGCTCAAGGCCTTATATTGTAAAACATGGATAGGTATTATTTTCTAAGTGTCTTTCCAATTCTACATAACAGATTTAGTAAAAAAAAAAAAAGTTGTAGACTGTGTTACAATAATGATCTGTCACAGATTTTCATGTCACAATGTTCACAAGTATTTCATGCAAGTATTTTTTCTCCCATTTCAGCACACAGGTGCTGAAACAATTTTCACCCTTTCTAGTTATTCTGATTTCCTTCTCATAACTTAGCAAATGGCCAAACTAAACTCTCAGTACAACTCAGCTCTTTACCATACTAAGAATGGAATTGAGACTGCTGCCACTGGGATTGCCTATGAAATGGGTAAACAAGTGTGAGAGAGCTTTTTTCCTTCTTTTCCTCAGGTACAAGGTTAATTACAGCTGAGGGATACACTCTGTTGGGGTGTCCTTTCTACTAATTTAATTTTTAGAATGGACTTTTCCTTAAATGAAAACTAATTCTAAATATTTAAAAGGTTTTTCCTTACATCCTGAATGTCCACTGCTACAATTAGCAGGAACACCACCACACATCATTATTACTTATTTGAAAGATGTACAAGACAGAACAGAATACATGGATGAGAGAAGTTCAACTGCACAAGTGACGATTTACAGCTGATAGGGGGCATTTAGGAGTTTGTTTAGATTAAGTCTTTTCTAACAGGCTTTAGGTCAAAGCTTTCAACCGAGCTCTGGCACTGCCTGTTACTTTGTGCACAGTTCCTTTGATAAAGTCAGTTTCTGCTGGGGCAGATAAACCTGAGCCTGTAGCCCAGGGGATATGTTGAGAGCAAGCTCTCCTCTCTTCTAACCCCACAGAATGAGCACAGACAGCACAATAAATCACTAAGACTAATGCTCAGAGAACAGAGTAAGGTTAATTCTTTGTTTTCTCCAATGCAGTAATAAATTAAAGTAGTCAAACTGCAAAATGGAAGTGCAGGATCGGAAGATGATTTTTGTTCATTAAAGACCTTATCCAAAGTTTTTTGAGAATCTTTCCTTCCTTCTTCTGTTCCTTTTATTTTCTTTCCATTATTTTCCAGCTTCATCATGCTGTCTACTTTCTGCCAGAAGTGTAATTATCAGAGGGACTCAAGAAGGAATGGTGTCTCATCACTATCCCTAGCTTCATGGGCACTGGAAAATCTCTTCTCACTGTGATGCCCTGATCAATGTTTCTAATTTTAGGTGGCCAAACAGCAACCATCACTGTCTACAGTCTTACAACTCAGGAAGATCTGGTGCCTATTGCATTTCCCTGTGATAAATAACAAAGACCAGTCAGTGTTAACAGTTCAGCCCATCTGTAACTCGAGGGAAGTGTGGCAAGAGAAGTAGGGGGAAGGATAGTGACTTGCTGCTTCTGTTCTGGTTTTGCAACTGTTTAGGTGCCCATGACCATTCCAGCCACACTGCATTTTCCAAGCAAAATTCAAAGCATGTCTGTGATAGGACAAGAGATAGTTTTTATAAAATGGACAGCCAGTACACATGCTATTGCCTTTGTGAAAGTCCTGAAACTGGGACTGGTCTTGTTATTCAGCACTTGATGCTTGTGTTATCCAAACTAGCCCCAAAATGCTTCAAACAGGCTATAGAAAAGTTGTTCTTAAAAGTGTCTTTATAATCCTTTCATGGACTAGTCAATAATCTAATCCAGTTGCATGCTCCTTGCTCTTTTCTTCAGGTGGAAAATGCTCCCCATTGATCTAGATGTGGCCCTCTTTTGCCAGTCACAGCATGATTTTTTGGTACACCCTGTCCACCTTACATGTCAGTCCTGATGAGGAAAGCTGTGTGGTGGCAAGCAGTTTCTCCCCATACTAGCTCAATAATTGCCATGGTCCACAGCTTCAAGGTATAATAAACCATGCCATCCCATAATTGTCAAAGTTTCTTAATTTCAATCTGAGGAATGATTCTAGTATTTATTAGGACATTAGAGAAAGTGGGCTGTGCACCAAAGGTCTTCTTAACAAAGGAAATGGTGATACTTGAATATGTAAGACTTTCTAGAAAAGAAGTATGTGTAAGTAGGGATAAGAGGAATGGAGAGACTTCCAATTTTATTCCCTGAAGGCATCTTATAGTTCTGAGATTGCAGTCTGCTTAAGATCAAAGAGAAGTCTGACATTCCCAATAAAGAACCACTCATTCCTGAGGACAACCAGCCATGGAGACTAGGGAACACAGCACAATTAAAGGCAACCATCCAATGTGGAAAACTGACCATTTACATCTTAACAGGTGAATCTGAGTCTAAAATATACTGCGTATTTTTAAGAACCTATTGTGAATTTTGGATGCTGAAGTCAATGGATGTGCTTTTACCTACTCTTGGATCTGTACTTAGGCTGCATACTGCTCTGCTTAGAGACCTTAATGGTTTTGAGAAGAAATGCTTCTTACATCCTAAGGGAAGCAGTTATTAATTTAGATCAAAACAATTGCCTTAAGGATTGGACTGAGGGGCTGGGCACTGTTAACTACCACAGAATTCTGAAATGGCAGTGCATTTTGTCTTCTCTGACCTACTTAACAGCCTTAACAGGGTAGCATTATCCTTCATTGTCTGTACATACATCAGATGTTTTTTCTTATAATATTATTGGACCTTCTTCAGGATAGGGAAGCTTAAAATACCCCTGCATGATGAATATTTTTATTACATTGAAAAATCCAAAATTCAACTGAATTGAATAGCATGTCTCTTTGTTAGCACGGACTGTTTATATACTAAAATTCTATAGTGAAGGTCTGTGACTCATAAGGTAGGTGGCATCTTTCCATGCTATGCTAGAAATGTTACACTGTTACATTTTCCATAAAAGAGATACTGGGAGTGCTATTTCAGTATTTCTAATAAAAAGAGGTTTTTTATGATTCTTCTATTTTTAAGTTTGGAAAGGTATTATTTAAATAAGGAATAGTGAAAATAAACATGCACTCATGAAGTAAAAAAATCTGATCACTGTCATGGTTGCTGTTGAGTGAAATGCCAGCAAAAGCAGTAAGATCACTATAAATAGAATTCACCACTAGCTTTCAGACCATGCAAGTTCCCCAAATTGCTAGGAGACTGGAAAATCAAGTAATCTCTTCCATCTTGGTGAACATCACCTGGTTTAAGCACTGCAACACAGTATGGCTGGCTGATTGAAAACTTGGAACAAAGACACCCATGGTCCACCAGTTCCCAGATTGTCCAGTCATCCTATTGAAATGGCCCAACAAGAAAACTTTAATGCTGAAGGCAACCAGAAAATTTGTAACAGTTGGTAACACACATTAACATTTTATTTCTTCTCTTTACTCTAGGTCCTTCTGTTTCTGAAAACTGCTGGAGAAAGGTCATTCACCCAGCAGATTTACTAGGTAGAATATAACTGAACTATTTCTGTCAACACAAGAGGGAGCACAGACACATCTATCAAATTGACACAGTCCCTGCACTTGTTGAGCTCGGTGAAATGAGTCTTCCACCTCCAGTTTTTGTAATGCCAATGAGTGATGAATCAGAGATATTTTTGACATCTGAAAGCAACTCAAGGTGAGAGAACCAAGAAGACTGGTATTTGCCAGTCAGAACTATAAATACACTTTTCAGCACTAAAACTCCTCCAAAGCTATTTAAATAGGCTAAATTTTTTATGGATTGCTATTCCCTAGGGAAAGAAATACTATCTGTATTTTGAAGTGTGACATTTCTTCATAGATGCAGTCAGGTAGGACTTTGGCTTCCTTCATAACTATGGTAAATCTATCCTTGTTCTTTAGGGTACTGATAGGATTTTCAGACCTGAACCAGTGGTTTCTGTTTGTAGAACTAGAGGACTTAAGTTGATGGGATTTTTCACAGTGAATCATGTTCTTAGAAAGTCTGATGAGTCAAGAATTTGGATTGTAATGACATCAGTATACATTTACTTGACTACTAGGTATGCAATTTGTAAGTCTCATAGCATTTTAACACAAAATGTGACTTATGATTACTATACAAATTACTAATAATGATTGTCATTTACAGATAATAACATACAAACTTTTCTGTACTTTATGTGAGAGACAGCAAAGAACTTGAAGAAGAACTGAAAGCTATCCTCTATTTTCAGACACAACAATATCAGCAATATTGGTAACATTAGCAGCTTGGCTGGATTTACACAGATCAGTATGAGAATGGTTTAAGTTCTCAATGGATTTTAGCCCTTCCGAAGAGTAGAGATTAAATGTCTATCAGCCATATCTCCACTAAAGTAACCTAACAAAAGCAAGAATGAAGTAGCAAACTATTTTTTGTTGATCTATGATAGTGTTCTGGTTTCACTGGGACAGAATCATAAGCCTGTAATGGTCTCCAGGCCATCAGCAGTTTGGAGTCAGCCAGTTGACTCAGGCTGACTAACAGGTCTATCCCATCCCACAAATGTCACACTCAGAATGAAGGGGGAAGTGGCTGAGGGGAGAGGGCCTCCTGCTCTTGCTTGGACTCCTGCTCTTGCTCAGGCTCCTCCTGAACTTGCTCCTCTTCCTTCTCCTGCTCCCAAGGACTGTTCTCCCATTTACTGTGACTACCACACAGTGACTGGGCTGAATATAACTTTGTATACTTTATATTGGCATTAGTTTGGTTGTTTCATTAAATCAGTTTTAATTTCAAACCATGGGTGTCCTTTGATCCCCCTTCTTGTCTGTCACCAGATGACAGAGCAACTGCTATAGTTTAGCTCCAGATGTGGGCTAAATGTAGACAGATAGACAGTCATGTAAAACAACACAAAAGGTAAACCAGATATAAAGGCAAGACTTAGAAGGTAAATGACAGTAAGGAGAAGTGTTTATCATGTATGCTACAGTAATGGCACACTCTGCAGAAAGCATCTTCTCTCTGACAGAACATTGAACACATCAAAAGTACACGGGACACGTGTTTCTACAGTACATGGAACAAATTCTACAGATTAAGTATAGTGATTTTGATGGAGTTGATTTATGTCAACATACCCAGGTTTTAGAAAGGCCAGCTCAGAAACGTGACTGATCATATGATGGGAGAATGAAACAAAGTCCTTTTCATCTTCCTTTGAAATATGAATAAACCTTCAAAATACATTATGTGAACATATAGAAAAACAAACTATCCTGTCTGAACTTCTGTAGTTATTGTAAATCCAAGATGTTCTTGATCACTGCTAGAAGAAATATACACAGTGAGTGAAGAACATCTTTCAACTTCAATTTTCAGAGAAGTTTCTGACAAGAAAAAAACAAGATTGAAATGTCTAGTCTTGGGGACATGTTGAATAACCACATTCTCCTCTTTACCTGCTCGATACTGAAACGGTGCATGCATGATCTAGCACAGTTCTGACAGATCCACTTTTTGAAGGGAGGAAGCCAAAACAAATACTTGTGTCAAAACACACTAAATGATTATGCACATCTATTATCTATGTTGGTGAGATATGCCTATGATGTAGAGTTGGACTCAATTGTTTTATCATCTCTATGCAATAAATAACACAATCTATCACTTGATGAGATATTACCCATTAAATATGAATGGCCAAATCAACTTTATATGGAAAAATATATCATTAATATCAGTGATATTTCATTAATATCACTGGACAAACACCTGTTTTATGTAAAGCATTAAAATATTGCCAAAGAAACCATTAAAGATGTAAAAAGCACCATAGTGCAGAGGACGCTTTTATAATATCTACAACATATTATTTGTGGACTTATTCTTTAATAAATTCACTCAGCTTTTATCTCTGTACAGATCTTTTGATTTAATCCTGCCTTTTGTTGCATATTTACTATTCAGAAAACTTATGCAAGTTGAATTCTGCCTATCTTCTTTCTTTTGTTATGTTCTTTTTCTTGGATTTCTGCCTTTATTAAATAAAAATAATTGGGTGAATGGATTGGAAACAATGTATTATGTTCTTCTTCATGGATAAACTGACATTTCAAGTGCACACAGATATATAAGAAAGGGAACTAGAAAATAGTTATAAAGAGAAGGCACAATTTATTTGATAATGGATGTCAATAAATTGTTATTGCACAGAATTATCATACTTATAATAATCCTAGAAACTTTAATGATAACTAAGTGAAACCTAGCTTTTAGTTGCCTAAAGGATGGTTCCTCATTTAAATGAGAAAGACAGTTTATGAAACAGATCTATAGTAGATTAAATAATTTCCCTTTGGTAGATGTTTCTTCTTTTGTGTTGCCTGTTGAGGCAGTTTGGATTACTATCTTAAACTGGAAAACTAAAGTTAGGACAGATAAATTCTGTCAAGTCTGACTTGAGAGAATAAAAAAAAAAAAGTTAGTGTGTGTAACTCAGAGAGAAATTTATCTGTGATCTGTTTGACCTGTATGACTTGAGAAATGCAAGTAATCCCAGACATAGATACCTAGATGACCAAACCAGGTTAAAGATCTTCAAAATAGCACATCTATGATCTATATTGGTGAGATATGCCTATGATATAGAGTTGGACTCTAGCCATATTATCTTACCCCCAGTGCAGGCACCATGTTGGAACATAAAGACATGTCATAATACTGATCATCATGGCAATTCTCTTTGGCTATAGAATTCATAAAATGACTTTCTATCAGTCCTTTTCTGCCTCACAGAAGTTTAGAAGGGCTCTCAGGTGCCCCTCTTTCCTTGCACAAGATTATACCTATTGTGCAAAAGAAAATGTTTATTATAATCAATTATACTGAACTCCCAACGCTGCAGTGGTTCCATTTTTTGATAATGCATTTATCTTACCTTCTATCAGCTTTCCAGTCTGCTCTGCATTGCCCCCAGGCAAGATTTTGGCAACATAAGCTCCAATTTCCCCACTGCTTCCTGGAATTTCTTTCCCGCCTACAACTCGGATTCCCAGTCCATTGCCTGTGATCAAAAGAAAAAGAAAACGTTAAACAGAGATGAAGCAATTAATAATTCACTGGGAAAAAAAGGAAGAGAACAGCTCATCATAACTTCTGGAAATGGTTGGAAGATTAAGGTTGATTGCAGTCCATCTGCCACTTCCCAAAGACTGAAATTTGGAAGGAAGCATTTCAGTGATGGAAAAGATCTTCTTGAGTAACTACTGTATGACTGACATAACACAAATAACTGATTCCCTGAAAATTACACTGAAGCCAATCCTTCCTTCTTCTGACAGCTTTATGTACACTGTACTGAAAAGGGAATATTGCATGACAAACTTATTTCAAGTAAACCATAATTTGCAATATTAATTAAATTGCATTAAATTGCTAAAAATCCATGTGAAGTGTGGATTCAAAGGATAGCTTTGTTATATGCCCTAAACATGCATGTAATTTAGGTGAAAAATAAAGTAGATGAGGTTTTAGAATCACAAATACGGAATAGAAAGTGATCATTTAGCTCCAACAGGAAAGCATGTACATTTACACAAACCTGTATTTGGAAATTACTGTTATTTTTCTCAAATATTTTCTTTTAATTGTCATCTTTTACATCAAAGGATGTATATATTATTAAAATTGAAAAAGTCTACAATCAGCCTGTGTAAAGTATCATCAAATCTAACTTGTTTTCTCCCTTTTAAAAAATTACAGAAATGAAAATATTTTGATCACACTGAATATTTTAGCTGGAGAGAAGCAGGTCACTAATCTTCCTTACATACAAAACAATGAGAGTGAAAACAAAAGCTTACAAAAATAGTCTCATGAAGGTAATCTTATGCATTGTCAATTTTTCATGCTATTTTGCTTTTGAAAAAAATTCTTCTCATAAGAGAAAAACATATTTCTTCTTTCAAGCAAAAGGAAAATGTCATATGACATGATTCACACTTTGATCTGGGAATGTAAAGGCTGATTTTTCCATATTTATTGTAATGGCTAAATAATTAATTTTCAATTTATTAAATTAATAAGATAAACCTGATGAGTGATTACACTAATCAGCTATAGGAAGCTCACCACACAATCTATTTGCAAAGCTTTATCTTTTTAGGTTAAGATTTTTCTTCATAATGCTATTAGTGTTTGATAAGTCAGACCCAAGTTTGTTTTAGAATCAAGATAGTCACATAGAGTTTCTGGCCAAAAAAAAGTTTCCACTTGTTTTTCCATCCCAATTTATCTAAATCGATATCCTTTGTGCCTCAGCATTCCTGATAATTGTGTATTAGACAGTTTCTAAACAAGAATTTTCTTGTCTTTTTGAAGCTGCCTTGTATTTATTCAGATATATGCATGGATTCTGTACAGCACAATATAAAGGCAAGGAAGGCCACAGCAGACTCATGGCTTACAAGGTTTAGCAGGAATTACTTCACATGGAAATAGCTTATTCCACCACTGCAATCCTAGACCAAAATGGTTTCTAATATACTAATAATGCATGAGGGTAAGGGGAACCAAGGAAAACTAACATTGAGGAATTAAAGGGAAATATATGAGGATTGTTCTTCACAGCTACAGCATAGTAATTAGTGTACAGAGGAATATGTAATGCACCGGGATGAATGGACTGCTTTATAAATCAAGCAGCATCTGTTGCTGGAGCATGCAAGAAGTTCAGCCACACAACTAGTGGTGCAGCCTGGAGGCACCACAGATGATGGGCCCAGCCTTGAGGAGATGGTGAAGTTCCATGAGATCCAACATAACGCAGTTTGGGTAGGAATTCAGTGACAGGATGACCACTGGTAATGTGCTATCAGTGCACAGAACTTTTCCTGAACAATTTCAGTGTGGGCCAACGGCCAAGGGTGAGTTTCAGGGATGTTGCCATGATATGGCCGGTCCCTGTTTTCAGGGAATAGGCATGGGAATGTAAAGTAATGCAAAATAATGCAATAATGCAAAAGAATGTAAATAGCTGAAGCTTTTGTTTTGGGGGTTTTTTACAAGTGAACATTTGTCTCTCACTCTTTTCACAGTAAAGTAAAATTTGGAGAAGTGTAAATATTTCAGCTTGAGGGGAACCTCTAAAGGAAATATGATGGAACCATTATAATAAACATAGAACAATACCATCTAAATACCCAAGCTAATTACAGGTGTGGGGAATAGAATTTAACTTCTACTTTCAATGTTAACATTCTTTCAGTTATAAACTTGGTATGGATGATCATCTATTAACATTGCTGCTTGACTGCTAACACAAATTAACAGATATACAGAAAGGATGCTATGTTTTAAACAATGATACATCTGCACTTTGAGATTGCTCTGTGGGAAATGCTAAGATTATTTTTGTTGAGATCAGTAATTTTTCAGAGTACTTGGAACAAACTGCAGAGTTATTTAAAATTTATTACCTTATTTCAGTTTATTTTTCCTGACCTGATAAGGAAAACAAACCCACCATTCTAAGGATGGGTCTAAATGTCCTTTACAAAAGTTGAATAATAGTCTTTAAAAAAATAAACAGGACTTAAAAACTCACACAGGCTGTTCTGCATGTTTACCACAGGACTCCTGATCAAAGAGTATTGAAAGACTCATTAATGTTACAGATCTCAGGCTCACAATTGGGACCTATTAGGTTCATCAAATCTAATAACTACTCTTAGCATACACCACACACAAAAAGCACACAGGAACTTCATCAACACAGACAAGATCTCAATATCTTAACAGACAAAATTAAGTTAACAAACCTGATGCCCATCTACAAGAAGGACCAAAAGGATGATCTGGGGAACTACAAAACTTTGAAAATCATGGCTGACATACTGGTTCTCATTTTGCAAATCTAAGGTGTTTGGCATATTACTGCTAATGAGATAAATTATTTCCCATGTTAATAGATAAAGATTTTTATTCTTAGACACATTGAAAAGGTTTGTGATTTTATATTTGCAGGTCTTAGAGTAAAATATATGACTGACATAATGTATTAAGTAGGAGTGTGACTGCTAAAGGACAATCACAGACAACATGCACATGTTCTTGTTGCTGGACAAATCAAAGAGTATTTAATTAAATTTGATCTGATTGTACTAAAATAGAAAATTGTTTTCCATTTTTAGTATGCTCCAGAAATGTTAGAAATATTTTAACTTAAATTACAAAAACATATTTATCAGTCAGAATGAGCTGGTTTTCACTCAATGAACTTTAAGTGCTCTGTTCTGGATGACAAAGAAATATTGCTTGGACACTGTTGTATTTTCTCAAGTGAAGATGGGATTTCAAACCTGTTTATACTGTATCTATTGAAAAGACTGTTTACTCCTCTATTTGAAATGACATTGACTTATTTATCACCTTGAATGCATCTAGTTTTAAAATATCATCAATCATTTGATTTCTCAGACCTTATTCCCTTGTTTTTGATTAATTATTTTTTGAGTCATAATTTCCAGACTATTTTGATATAACCAGACATTCATGTTTCAACTTTAGATTTTCAGATTAATGAACTACTGTTTTCTTCTTTACATGACACACGACCAGTTAACCATCAGAAAGCAAATCAACATATTTTGAATGAGAATGGGCAAGTTTTGAAGTCTGAGTATTGATTTTACAGAAAATATCTCTTCAAAAGGATATTCTTTTGACTTTCAAAAGAAAATTTCACTTATTTCATATCCTTCCAGACATCATGAACTGATTCAATGATGCATATCCATTCTATACATACATACATATACTTATACATACATATATATATATATAAATGTCTATGAGTAGTTTCCAAAAACTTCACACTAACACTTTCTGTCACTGGTGACCTGGCAAACTCCACTGCAAAAGTATTTTTTAAATTCATCATTCTTTTGTCCTTAATTCCACCACTATGTGCTTTGTTTCCAATTAGACTTATTTATTCCAAACTTGTGTACCTTGATGTATCTCAGGCCACTATGAAATCACATCCTCTTGTATATTTTGTTGTGTCACAGTAACAACACATCAGAAAGACTATAATTTATTTTGCAGGAGTAGGCTGACCATAACCTGAGCTCCATAACTACAATTTGCTATTTTCTTGTCCATTATGGAGATAATAGCGATCAGGTTGCTGCCAATCTGTTGCTGTAGTCACAGGGAGGCTTATGAAATCTTATAATCTTTTTTACTACTTCACTGAGCAGCTCCACTACAAACATTAGAGTATAAACAGCCTATCTTTCCTGGAACCATTTCAGTGTTTAAGCAATGATTAGACTTACTTTTCCAAACAAAAGTTACATAAGTTACAGGTTGAAAAAAAAAATAAAAATAAAGAGCAGAGAAAAACAGACTAATTCAAGATACACCAGGCTTTTGCTGGTGTTTGTGGTCTTGCCTTTAAAGAAAGGTGCAAACTAAGTTTCCAGGGATATTTTATCTTAAAAAAGTAAATAGAATTCCAGCACCAAATTTGGCGACTGATATTGTTTCATTTTTAGGTTAAGTCCCATTCAGTAGCAACAACCTCAACACTGGCATAAGAATGCAGGCACATGACCCAGAAACCCCACAGAAACATTGTTCTTGTGCTATAAAACAAATATTTCCTCTGGGCTAATTTTTTGAAGTATGAAACAATTTGTCTGTCTAATCAGATAAGCAAAGAAAATAAAGTAGCAATTAGAATGCACAACAGATTTTCTGTAATCATACATGATGATGGGTATAAGAAACTCTGAGTATGAGCATCAGCAGCAATATGACTTGTCACAGTTAGATATAGAGCTACATGAATTTTTAATAGACATTTAGGTGACTGATTTTTTCAGAAAGATATTAAAAACACTACTAATTTGGATTTCTAAGATGTTATGAGCATGCCCTGCAAGATGGTAGTTGAAAATCACTATTGAGTTTCTGGAAAACCATGATTGTTTTAATACCTATGGATATTATGTGCCTTGAAGTTGAAATTATAAAGAAGTAAAATGGGAAAAACAAAGCTACATCCCATGTCTCTAAGTAGTTTGAAGTGGAAGATATGTTTAAACCTCAAAATAAAAAGACTTGTTTCAGATCCATGAGCTAATACACAGACATATCACCAAGGGAAGAAAAAAAGACACAACTCTAAATAAATTTTTCATCACTTTGTAAAAGTACTTTCAAAAACAAATTAAAAAACAAAAACCAGAAGGCTCAATCATAGCAAGGCAGCACAAAGATGACCTTTTCTGGTCAAGGTCCAATGCTAGTAATTAGAAAAATACATCAGGATAAAGGATGAAAACAAGAGATCAGGCATGAAAGATTCTTCTAAAGCAGTGAGAACATATCAATCAAACAAGTGCCTTCCAACTCTATTTGGCTGTGAACAGAGACAGAGCATACCTTGCTCCTGTGTTCATTTACTAGACATTATCTCCCCATTCCTCCACCAGCCTTATCTAGACCAGACATATGCTAGGTGCTGGTAAGCACTTATCTGTCAAACAATTTTACACCACGTTGCCTCGCCTGTATGAAACAAAATTGTCACCTGTAGAAAAAACAATGATGACTTCTCTTTGGAGACTTCAGACTTAAAAGTTCTGTTTAGAAATACATCTATTTATTTAGCTACAACTGTGATAAAGCAATCTGGGAAGTCTAGAGACCAGATGTAAGGGAAATATTGATTTATCAAGCAAAACAAGGTACATCAGGAAAGCCGTAGGAAAAGTAATGTGTATAATTAAATCCAGGATAAGTTTTTATTTGCATTCTTATTCCTGTGCAATTCTCCGTAAGACATAACACGATCCATAACACAGCTTAGTGTCTAGATAGGTACAACATTCTCAAGATTGTGCTCAGGAGATTTGTTTTGGTGCTTTCTAATAAAATTAGCTTAAATTAAGTGATAAACTTATTTATTTACATTCATAGCTTCTTCCTTTAAACCCTGAAGTGAGAACTTTAGTGTCAAGAGAATGCTATGGTACTTTTTTTCTACCTACTAGAAGAAGCTGTCAAGAGGAAATTTTTCAGTCTTATTCTGAGAAAATGGTATATTCTTAAGCCAATGACTACTGCTGTCCAAGACATCAAAAAGCAGAAAAATAAGTATTTTTTTTACAGAAAAAAAAAAGACAATTTCTGATCTAACATGCATATTAACACTTTGATATACTCTAGACTTTTGCCTCCTTAAATTGTATTTGTTCTGGAAAAATGTGTGTGGTAGAGACTAAGTGGAGGTGTGTGATTTTTATTTTTTTTTTTGTATGTGGAGAAAATTCATGTAATTTTGAGGTGCCTATCCTCAAAAAGCTTTGCCTGCATCAGTCTTGACTATCTAATGTCAGCTTCACTCCCTTTCTTGATGAACAGATTGTTCAGAAACAAGAACACTTTCTCCTAAACTCTAGCTGATTTAAAGACATTTTTTTCTGACATTCCCCCTCCCCCAAATTCTGTTTAGTGAAGAAAAACAGCAAACACACAGGCACCATCAAGTGCATATTACCTGTAAACAGTACTAAAGTGAAAAAATAAATTAAAAAGCTAAGGAAGAACAGAGGTTGCATGTGAGAAATGCTGCACAACAGTTATCTTGGTGCAGTGATGCTAAAGACAATCAGAACATAAGAGCATCCATGAGGAAGATTTTCTTTGTGTTAGTAACCTGCAGAATCAGAACATCTTAACCTTACTCATCCTTCATCCAGATTGCCTGGGACTGTACACCTAGTGCACTTGCAAGGCCTGTATACAGCTGTGATTAGGTAAGCAGTGAAGGAAGGCAATCACTCTCAAAATGTTCCAGCACCCTGCTCTGGAAAGTGCATCCAACTCAAACAGGCGTTTATCTCTAGGTGAGAAGGAGTGATGTGGTCCTTTAGACAACCAGTCCTCTGCAAGTCTGTTGATCTGTAGCTTCTTTGTACATGAGCCCTACCTGTTCATCTCATCTAATTTAAGATCTGTACAAGACAAAAATCATAGTCTAACTTGATCACTTTATGCACCCTTTATAATCAATAGAGGAAATAGCCATATCCAAAGGTAATTTATTCAACCTGCTCAAACATGCATTGGATTGGCCTTTGTAGCTGCCTTGTTTGAGTGCAATTATTAAGCCTATGCAGATTTTTGATAGCCAGTATGCAGAGAAGAGAGCACAGAGTCTTCGTTTTCCTCTGAGAGTCGTTAAGGAAATGTATGCCTCAACTTCGAAATGGAACCTTAAACTGACATTTCTGCATTATTAACTTTTTCTCATGTCATTGATGAGTTGTCCCACCAATGATAAGCATCTCTGCATGTCTCATTTTCTAGTTTTTCATGACAAAGTGCTGACTTCCACTACTTACCTCCAAACCAGAGAGATTTCTGGTTTGGCTTCTATGATTCTTATGATTACATGCCAGCTTTCCCCTTGGCTTTCCACAAGTATCTGAGCGATTTGACTTTAACATGCAGGGTTGCAGTGATCGGCAGCCTTTTCTGCATGAGGTATATGAATGTAAACTGGACCTTTATTACCAGAAGACACAATGTCCTCTCTATTACCTCCATTCATCTTAAGATCCTATTAGTTATTCTTCAACAGCTGTTCACACTGAAAAATGCATAAACAACTGAGCTACCAAAACGGGTTAGTGGAAAATATTTTAAATGCACACACTTTAAAAATTGTTATATTAGAGAGAAGGCATATAAATATGGAATATATGGTCTGTATCTCTATAAAATGTTTCTAACAAACATAGCTGAATGCTATGAAGTTATTTCTAAGATTTTTATTAAGAAACACAGACATCTCTTCTTCCTTTTATTTCCATTCCTGTCCTCACTTACTGCCATATGACTCCACTGAAAAATCTCTGATGTTGCCTGGCTGTAACAGCTCTTTCCCTATTTATGGGTTTTTACTTTCTGTATCAAATCTCTGCTAAGGAGTGTTTGAGGGAATGATGGCCATTAATTAGGGAGTAAATCCTTCCCCAGTGATGAGTGTTAGAGGAGTGTATTTTTTTTTTTGTGCAAAGTATTATCTCAGTTCTTCACAATGCTAAACCAATGAAACAGGATAAATAATCCTCTAAAAAAAAAAGAGTATGAGGACAAGAGGTAGGTTACAGTTCTCACCCTCTGCCTTTGACTACTATATCACATTCAGCACAGACTGTGACTATATTTAATGTGTTCTTTAAATGATTAATCCCATATTCACTGCACTTTAGTATTTTGCTGTAAGAACTGAATTTGCTGAACTTGCAGGTGAAAGAACTCTAAAAGTATAGGGTTATTTATTTGGAGACTCTCTACAGCAGTGAGGGCTTGAGAGAGGAAAACTCTTTGAATTCTCTTCCTCTCTCTTGGGATAAGTATCCTATGAGGTGGCATGCTGCAGAAGTGTAGATTTGGTGCAGGAATTAATAATCCTTATGGAGAGTATGAGGCATCTCTGACGTGTGTGCAGCATTACAGCTACCCTGTCATGCTCTTAGCCATTTCACTGACATCACTGCTGAAGTGAAGATTAGTGGGACACAGTCTTCTGCCCACAGCCTAATTCTCTTCTCTCCTCTACTATGAAGTTCACAGCTTTTTTTCTGCTTCTCTGCCTTTTTTGTTGTTGTTGTTAGAATTGAAGAGGATGTTCCACAACATGGACAGTCTGGCTGCTCAAAGGTACATTTTGCTCCCTAGAAACAAGGAATATCCTACCTTTGGAAAGGGAACAATTACTTGTGACTCAGCCTAAGTGAGCAAAGCAGCAAAAATTGCCTTTGACTGATCTTACATAATTATAGACCTACTGAGATGTGTCTGCCTTGTTGGGTTTTCACCCAGTGTGCCTAAACAGCTTTGTGATCAGGAATAAAACAATGTGTTGGTTTTTTTTATCTTTGCGGTATTTCCAAATATACTGCAAGTTTTCATCTTTATCATATTTCCAAAGGAGCTGCCAGTGCTTTCATTACCTTCAATAGCCATGTCCTCTCCACTTTTTCAAATATAACTATGACATGTTAAAAAATGGAAGAGAAAATGCTGACAGTATAAAACAGTGCCTATGCTGCTATGATAAAGGATCCAAAAGGAAAAAGGGATTCTCAGTGAAAACAAACAGTAAGTTTTTAGAGTGTTAAATACTGCTATATTATCATTCACTGATCACTGACATAATTACTTTGGAATCTCTAAATAACCATGATGCCAGTTTTTTGTTTTGTTTTGTTTTGTTTTTTTAGTGGAAATTAACACATTTTTACAGAAAAACTCCTTGGCAATTCCTTCATGTGTAACAGCATTGCCTGAGGAGTGGATACCACATACAGTGAAAGAAAGAGCTGCGAGTTCTTGATGATGGCAAATACTAAAGAAATAAGAAACCTCAAGAGAGAGGCCAGCTAGCAATGATACATTTGTTTTGCATTCAGAGCTGCTACTCTCTTGCCATCACAATCTTGGCCCACTTCCTTCTTCCTTAAACACCTCATTCACATTTTAAAATTTGCAGTAAATGTTTTTATGTGCAAAATAATGCCAGATTATGTAAGAGGCATTGAAGGCATCTGTAGTTTTCATTAATGAAGAATGCAAGTAAACAGAACGCATGTGCATGTAAAACATATGATGCAGCCTGAATTTTAATTTTTTTTTGGATCTATTATTATTATTGATATACATAGTATGACAATTTTGAAATCCATCATCTGGCAGTTATCTCCACTATGGTAAGTATGTGATGTGATCTACAAAGTAAACTTATAATGGTGATGTTAGGATGAAATTAAAACTTTCCCTATAGTTACAGCTATGGTATAGCTGGGTATCTGGACTGACCCAGTACACGGAGTCATTAATGCCCAGGTTTGCCCAGGAACTTCCCAGTGATACAACATGATGGGCTGAAACACTGTCCAGCTTCCAGCAAAGCATCTGACCAACAGTTAGAGAGTTCTGCAAGTGGGAATTGTGGACAGTTTGGGAAATTTTCCCATGTAGCTCCTGCTGTGCATGCATCTCTTAAAATGCATTATTTATATACTTAAGATGCGTTAATTAATTCCCTGAGAGGAGAATCTGTCAGTCATAGACATCTGCTCAGGCAGCTCCTGCTGGTGGTCTGAACAAACAGCACAGAAATCAGCAGCAGATACTGTCCTTGCATGTGCAGAAATGATCACATAGGGAAGTTTTTTGTGCACAGCTAAGACAGGATGCTTTGCATATACTGTAAAATAATTAGAAACAATGGATCATGGGTCAGCTGACTTTGTAAGAATCCACCAATACAACAGCTCAGGGAGTCTTGTATGACACAGCCGATGATGCTACTTCAAGGATGGTTGCAACAGACTCTCCTCATCACCTGGACAGTGGATGGGCTGTTCTCTTGAAGAGATCAGAGTCCCCATGTGACCTTTACTGAGGGTTGCTCATGTTTTTAACGTACACTCTTCCTGTGCCCATGCAACAAGTATAAGGCAAATAGTGAAATGAAATGATTCAGCAACTCATTTTTGTCCTTTTGTTAAGAAAGTGAGGGGGAGGGGGAAAGAAAGAGAAGGAACAGAGGAAGAGAAGCAGCACAGAAGCAAAGGAAATCAGTCAGCTGATCAATCAACCATGGCATCTAGATGAATATCCAATAATCTTGTTTAAGGTAGCTGTGGTAGTATAAGAGCATATGTTGTTTAATCTACTAATATTTTAAGTTTTGTTGTATAATAGATTTCTAAGTCTTCCTCTAGTTAATAGTCATTTTCTGGTTAACAAAAAAATACTTGTTATTAGTTTGCAGATGATGTTTAATAAAAATGGAATTTTAAAAAAACAGAATAAAAATAATGTGTGTGGCTCTAAGAGATATCATTTGAAAAGTTGAAGGCTAGGCACTGTAAAAAGCACTGTAAGCCTTTCCATATTTGTAATGAAATCTATATGTACATTATAGAGAAGCATGTCTGTGCAGGTTTCCAAAGGTGTATCTGAACTACAGAAAGTATGATTGCAGCTTGTAGATGCTTAGACATGTTTGCTTACTCTGGTTAGATTTTGGTATAATACAGTACTGCTACAACTGCAAGCAATCCCAGTGTGGGCTATGAAACCTTAACATGATCCTGTGTGATCCCATGATGTGAAGGGCATTAGTAAATGGGAACATAATATCTACACCTTGTTCTTTCAGTCATCACTTGCAGGGCATTCACCTTGATATAGATGCGGTTTCCAGCACAAGAAGTAGCTGAGAATTTGGAACAGGTACTGATGAGGGCAAGACCTTCAGTAACATTAAGTTACAAACTACACACAGTTATGTGGTTGAAATTCCACTTGGTTTTGAGTAAGAGAGCAGCTTGGATCACAGCATTACTCATTACCCTGAAGGGCAAAGATCTCCACTAGGATGTCAAGGAGCTCCGATGGACTACAAGGGCCTGGGGCAGTGGAGGGTGACACAACAGCAGACCCTGCAGCTTCCTTCAGGCTCTGCTGTGTGGGTGAGGGCTTTTTTCTCTAAAAGAAATCATCTGTGGGCGTTATGGTGACTAGCAAGAAAATACCTCATAATATATAGAGGACATTCCTTTATCACCCTAAATATGAGGTAGATACTGGGGGTGGAAGTGATCAAGATTATACTGCCAAAAACCCTGTGAAAACAGTATTTAGCAATTCAAGTAAGTTTGTGCCACTTTCTATTTAATGCCCGAGGGAAGACCAGAGCCAGCAGTCAGTAATTACTTCTGTGCAGAAACAGAGTTTGACACACACTGTTAGAATTTTTTTAGCGAGTTAAAAGAAAGTCGACCGTCTCACGACAAACCTGCTTAAAGCATGTACCTCTGAAAGAAGACAAACAGCATATTAAAAAACCTTTGAGATCCTTATCAGTGTTAGATGTGAGAAAGAGTGCAATTCCAAAAACTCCAACATTCAGACCTTACCTGTGCTAGATCTTGTAACTGGCAGCCTTTTACAATTGGATACATGAAAACACCAGGCTGGGTTCTTGCTCACAGTCGGGGGGGTGAACGAATATAACCCTTCCTGCTTTCATCTCCTTTGCAAGCAGACTCAGACTTACATGAACGTGTGTGTTAATGTTAGGGAAAAGAGAATATATCTGAAATCCTGGGATAAATGTCTCTATGTGAAGATACCACAGAAAAATTGAATCTGATGGCTCTGTTACCCCCCTATGTACAATAGTTCCAGTACAGAAAGAATAAAATTCTTATTTCTGTAGATGTGAAACACGTACACAAGCCTGTTCGATAGAAATTTATCATATAGAGAATATAGTTATATAAAAGCCAATAGTAAAACAGATTGCTCTTATGTGTAACACAACAGATTTTCCCTCTGTTTTTAATGTCTTTATAGCTTATGTATCTTGAACAGATGTTGTGACCTTTTTTCCACACTGCTGTTTTCTATTATAGCCAATTAGCAAGATTTAAAATGACCACAGAGTTTCCTGCTGCATATGACACACAAATGATTTTCAATACTGCAAATCTTTTGCATGATTCATGTTAATCAAATTAAATATCATGTCTCATAGAGGGTTGTTGGTTTTTACCTGAAACTGTGTGATCCTTTGGGTCTCTCAGCAGTTTGAGCCTTGTATGAGGGAAAAGGTACTGCAGGGGCTTCCCATTTATCTGAGGAACACAAGTAAACATGTCATAAAAAGATAAAACAATTATCAATTATTTCAATAATTTTAGAACCTGCAACAGAAACAAACAAACTTATTTCATCCAGGGAAATATCAAAACTCCACAATTCAAACACTTCCCCAGGTTTCAAGAGATTTATCAGACTACATAATCCTTCTGTAAGGGAATGAGTATTAGCTTAAAAAAAATCATTTTGAATATGACTTTAGTTTTTATTTCCTAATGACTAGAAGGTGGTCAGCGTGTTACGTAAATTCTCTTAACAGTTGATTGTTTGTCCAAGCAACATTCAAGTGAAGGATGGAATTAAATACAATAAAATCCTGTTCATACAGTCCTAAACAAATTGGTAGTTGAATGGCTAAATAGCTATGAGTTATTGCTTTAGTTTCAGCAAAACCTCATATTCCAATATACTTCTTGTCATCACATTTCAAAAGTCTTTTGCAAGACCCAACCTAAAACTTTTAGGACTACATTTTATCTGACAATGTGCAACTTTCACTTGGGCTGATACTGCAAAGTGTCAAAGCTGAAAGAAATGTATCTTTACAACGCACAGTAAAAAGCCAGATTTCCATCTGGGATGATCCCGCCCACCCAAAGACATGGGCACAGGAGAGGCCACATAGCAGGGACTAACCCACCTGCCAGGGACAACTGCTGAGAGCACACACCAAATGCCTTTGCAAAAAGAGTTGCAACACTCACACACCTCACACCTATCACACGCTGACTTTGTCTGCAGTTTTGATCTTTTGGAAGCAAAGCAGAACCCATCACATCTTTGTCATGTTGATGCTGAGCCTGAGTGCTGCACCCAGGCTGAGAGGAGGGAGCCTGACTGCCTGTGACTGCTCCAGGCTGTGTCACGGGGCTGGGACCCAGGGGAGGCAGATTCATGAAGCCAATGGGATAATATTAATCACCACGGATATGCAGCAGTCTGACTATATCTGCAGCCTGCTGCCAAGAGTTTATTACTATTATTTATGTTTAAGTAGCATTTAAAGGGATTAAGCTCCTCCTGAACTAAGCACTTCAAACCCAGTGTTTACCCTGGAGAGTTTATGATGTTAATGGACAGCACATAAAAATGATGGGAGGGAGAACAGAGAAGTCAAGGAACTCAGCTCAATTCCACATTGAGCAGAAGAGTTTATACATCTTTCGTCATAATTCAGTTTCTTATCAGGAGGCTGAAATCCTCCCATAACACACCGACAGCAGCTTTGACAGTCATTACTCTCAGACAAAAAGGAGATAATGGATTTGATAGTGGACAAGTACTCCAGAATAAATCAGAACCTGAGATCAGGTAGACTTTAGGACTTACCACAGAATTTAGCCAGGATATAGAGTTTAATATTACCAGAAATGTATAAAGCACCATGAGACTTCCATCCTTAGGGATATTGCTATGCTTTTAATTACGTTATCAGAAATTCACTATATGCAATTTAACCGTAAAAATAATCTCTTTGCCATGTGTAGCATACCTAGCATTGTAAAAAATATGAAAGAATGTATTAACTTTTATTTTAAATTAAATGGAAGGGAAAACAAAATAAAACAATCCAAAAAAAGCAGTATGGACACATTTGAACAGCTCTTTAGCAGGGATCCATTTTGATGGGAGCATCTCAATTTAATTGAGGAACATGACAGCCCATTAACTTACATTGTCTTTTTTTTTTTTAATTGGCCTATCTTATCTTTCTTTAGCAAGATTGATTTTTTCTTAAGAGATAATAATCGAAGAATGTTCAGTGCCATACAGTATATGATTTGCTAACAAATATACTGAATATATTGATCATCTCCTGCTTCAGCCTATTACTTTGCCATTATTTTCACTTCCAGAATTTTACGATAAGTATAAACATTGGTGATTCATATAGTTAAGAATAAAAGCATTAAAGTTTTTTAGCTTTCAGGGAAGCATATTATTTTTTATCGTTGGTGGGAATCAGTACTTAAATTGAACATGCCATTAGGCATTTACCTTCAGGACAGTATCTGAAAGTGAGAGATTATATATGAAAAAACCCCCACAGTGGTATATTTGACACCTTGTAGACCACAAATTAATTTCTGTTTCCAAGTGTTCTCAAGCAACTTCCACCAAAGGTGAATGATTATGTGTGTGTGTATATATATGTATACATATATATATGTATACATATATATATATATATATATACATACACCTGAATATATGCTGGGGGTCCTTCTAATAGACTACTCTCTAAGTTACCCCCGTGAAGATAGAGGGACCCTGCTGTAGTTCACAACCACAACAGAGTAAATCAGCTCTGGTGCAGATGGTGCAGCCCCTCTGCTACAAGGCTGCAGGACGAGAGGATGATTAAGTCCCCAAGCCCAGATTTATCTCACAGGGCAAGAGGTGACTTGATCCCCCTTATTTGCTATAACCTCCACAGATTCCTACCATCTGTCCTTGCCATGAAGATCCTTTTCTCACCTTTCTGGGAGCACTCAAGTAACAATTCTTGCAGTTCAGTGCTGGCAATGCCATCCTCTTCTGATCACAGACACATTTTGACTTCCCAGTGTATCTTCCCTCCTATCACGTTCTTTGAGCTGACATAGGACTCAGGTCACATTTTTCTGCACATTAATCAGCAGGCCCTTAGGGGTTGAATCCCAGTGAGTTAAATGAAAACTGGACTATAGAATGTTTGCTCCAGGAATTTTAGTTCTGGTCATATTTTATGTTAGTCAGTTCAAAGCCCCTCTGAAAAATGGAATGAATGTACTGAGGTTTACTAATGCTGTTAGAAAGTCAGTTTAAATATACACTTTATTTTCCCTTTGTTGTCTTTGCACATTTTGTCTGATAAACTCTATGGAAGCATCACATAAGGAATTTTAAATGTAAGGACAATGAAGAATAAATTTATTTAGTGCTGTATTTAAGTTGAAGAAATAAAATCAATCAAGGGTATTTTAGCATTGCAGGTAAAGTCCATAGCAACAGCTATGATGCATTAACTGGTCCTTGGATCAGGTCATCAAAGCCATGGTAATTTCTGGTTTCATTGGTATTGCATCTCCCACCAATATCTTAGGCAAGGTCCCAGCAGCAGCTAAGCCTGGCTGTAGTCCTTTAGGGAACACGTTCCTCAAGGGGAATGTTACCTGAGTTAGGGATCCAGGAACAGGACAGTGGATTCTCAAGGTGATGGGATATACAGTATCTATCCTCATTTCCAAATACCATGGCTGCTTGCTAGAGCACACAAGGCCTGTGAAAACTGGCAGCAAGAATCTCAACAGCTAGGGTAATCCTGCCCCTTTAAACTCCTATATCCCCTCTGTGCGGAACATGAAACATCAAGCTCTTCAGAAATACTAAAGGTGGAAAGTTCTGTCTGCAAATAGATCCCTGATGATGGAAATACGACGATCCAGATGTTCAGGATGAAGAATAATTTGCCATTTTGGGCTCCAGCGTACATTTTGCTTTTACAGGGCACTGCCTGTGCAGAGCTGAGTTGTGGATACAGGACCACATGGGACAGTGAATTCATTAACTTTTTTGTAACAGAAGAGGCAGGGCTGTGCCTCAGCACACTCACTGGCCTGGAAGTGGTTTGTTTTTCTTGGTAGCTTTAATATAAAATGAAGGCTGAAAATCAGAGTTGTTAATACTGGTTCTCTTTCATCTACTGCTAAACGTTTCACTTTCAGAATTCAATGTAAACCTAATGAAACTTTTATAAATGGGTCTGATACTTTTTATCTTGCCTTGAAGTAATTTAATTTCTGAATGAGTTGGAAAATGTATTTTTTAAGTTATTTCAAACAAATGTTTGCAGAAGATATTTAACATACACTGCAGATAAAAAATGGAGATGATGCAGAGTTGATGAGAACCAGTATTTCTCCCTTAGAAACATTTTGATACAATTTTGTACCAGTGGGCTAAAGGCAGAAGCTAACCTGGATGTAAAGAGATTAACATGTAACTGTTGTAAAACTTCCCTTTCCACATCACCTTTCTTCTTCTGCAGAGTCTTTACCTGGCACCACACAGAAGCATTTAGAATATATCCACTTTCCAGACTCCATCCCAGATTTTAGAAAATCTTTAAACACGACTTTGGCAAGATTTTAAATGAGGTATCTCTCCACATAAACATGGGTACATCACATCAGCTTCAGGGTGAAAAAAAATCCAAAACTACAAACTTCCTTCTGGAAATAATTCAGGAAAACAAGAACTCTCTGGCTCCTTAACCTTCCTCATGAAAAATTTTGATCAAAGCCTTTCAGATAGTCCTAGTGTAGTGCTATTTAAATGAGAGAGAAAAAAACCCAACACAACAAAAACAACAAAACAAAGGATTGGATCTTTTTGATTTGCTTTGGAATTGTTTCCTTATAGAAAAGCTCTTAAGTTTTATGAGTTAAACAGAACTCACCAACCACCTTGGTATCATTGGGCTCAGGGTAATAATGACCCTTTTCAACAAACCTACTTTTCAAGGCAAATTTTTACTTTTACTTCATGGTGCTGTAGCAGTCAAATACAGTTATTTATGCTTAGAATAACGCATGCTTCTCATGAGGATTAAAGTGCTCAGACAGGCAGTTTTTCATTTATTGCCACTGATATTAAGACCTGTGAAGACTCTAAAACATCCTTTATCCTGCAATAAAGTTGGTTCATAGAGTAAGAATCGATGCCTGTAAGAACTGTATCTTGTAAAACCATCTATCTCAACTAGAAATGGGTAGGCTTAGTACAACCTATACTGTGTAAAACTCAATATATGCTAAATTAGAGATAGGAAAAGAGAGAAAAATAAAAATAAATGACAGCCTGTATTGTGAGGTATTTGAATGCTTATTTCATAAAACATACCTTTTCTTCATAAAACCTACATTCTATTGCAAATGTCAGTGAAAATGCTCACCAGCAAAAAGTTTTGAAGGCTGCATGACAGTGGGCTATTGCTGATTGTATATCTAAGGAATTAACACAAGCAATATAAACTATTGTGTACCACAAAGGGTCTGTGTGATATCTTCTCTTGCATCTACTGCATCTCATGAAGAACAGAGTATAGTCTCAATCAATCAGTAAAAATAGTAACTGCAACAATCAAGTGAAGAACTTCAAGATCGGAAATATACGAACTCAATTAATTCGAAGAGGATATGCGATGATATCCTAAGGTGAACAAGTTTTCAAAGTCAGAAAGCTTGAAAAAAATAATATGGTATTTTTCATTTTTGTAATAAATGAAACATTATAATTATTAGATTAAGTAATTCTAACTTATTCAGCACTTGATCACGGACTATTTGGATTATCCTGACCAACTAAAAGTGGGAACAAGTGTCCACAGGATAAAGCAACTCTCCTCCTTGAACTGCTAAAAGAAAGGGCTTTACATTTGGATGAAGTAAAGCTGTTAAGGTAAAATGGGACTGTTTTCTACTTTTAGGGCTTTTTAAAGTAGGACTACCTCATGTATAGATCTGGTTAGCAAATTAACCCCTTTTAGATATTTTTCAAAAATAAACAATCTGCAAAATTAATATAAAATTGCAGATTGAAATGTTACTCTAATCTAATCCTCAAGTCCTGATGACAAATAGAGGTTCATCAGCACTTCAGTTGGAATTTGATTAGTCCTGTAGCCCCTGCACTATCGGACCATATGATTAAATTGTCAAACATTTATAAAACTAAAGGCACATCTTACTTGACAGCTTACTTGATCTTGGTGTTGACTTGGAGGTCGAGAGTGGGACAGCTTCTCTGGCAGCCTTCTGTCAAGGGCATGTCCATTCTCCAAACGAGACTCCCTGGGCTTGTCAAACCAATCTGTTTCTTCACGACGAAGATGATAGGCTTTGAAAACCAAGGACAGGTCAAATGTTCTGATCTGGTGTTGGGCAAAGGGCAATAATGTGCATTGTGCATAGCAAACATGCAGAGTGGTTACTTATTGGCCATGCAGCTAAAGCAAAGTTACAGGCGAGACTGGAGACATTGAACTAAGGCACAATCTAGCTGTAAGTGATACAGCAAAGATGATTCTGTTTATGTCAAAACTATGGATATTAAATATCTGAGGAAACCCACTGCTGAGTGCTGCAGATTTCACGCATTTCTTAAATGGTTGATGAAAAAAATTTCAGTTAAATTAGCTACATTTGCAATATGCTAAGGAAAAATAAAACAAACTCAAAACCCCAAAGAGAACCCCATAAAACAACACTCAGAACCCAATCTTCACTAATTAAAAAAAAATCTGAAATGAATATTGTTCAAAGTATTTTTAATATAATCTGTAAATATTTATAATAAAACTGAGACTCTTTGATTAAATCAGTATCATCCCAAATTGAATAAGACATGGAACAAGTCCATATTCTAGGTAGAAATATTGCAAGTGTTCTCATTCTGAATTCCATACCCCAATTTTGCAGTGTGAACATTTGAGTGTGGATATTTAACCAGAATGTTCTTTCTGCAATAATTCTGTAAGATTGCTGTTCTTATACTTGCAAGTGTTTTAAACCTATATAAAACCAATTGTGTTAAGACACCCTTTGGGGAATAAATAATGTTATTTCATTGAAACCAGTTTTGTAAATACACCTATGCCTACTGTCTGCTGGGTCAACTGACATAAATTTCAATCCATTGGGATTAGAATCAGCTCCTATGCGTTCAATAATATTTCCACTATACAACATACAGATTCTCATCTACGTTGCCTATCAATGCAAACCAAAGCAATGTTCAGTTAATTAGGATGTACTGAAAGTTTGAACTTTATGCTTTAATAAGAAAGACAAATTTAGATTCAAAGAATGACAATATTTGTTTCAGCAAAACCAACAGAAATGTCAAACCTTTAATAAGGTCAGTTGTTGCTATAGTAACAGGAGTGAATACAATTGTTCCATGACACAGAAGAGAATTTTAAATGAAAAATGGTAGTGTGCATAATCTTATCTATTTAGTTGTTAAAGTAAACATAATCTGGTTGGTTTAACAAATAACTAGGAAAAATTTCAAGTGAGAAGAGAAAAAAAAAAGTTTTTTCATGACTATTTTATTAACTTTCTCCAATAAGAGGAGAAATATATATGCATGATTTTTAAATATTTTTTTTACAGGGTAAAATGAAAATCCTGTATTATATTAGGCCTTTGGACAATTCTTAATATGGATATTATGCAGTCTCTTCTTTCCTAATGGTGCATATAATTAAAGTAAAATGATTTGAAAATACTATTTAGAACAGCATATATTAATTAAATGGAAACATTATCAAAAGTTGACCATGTCTGGCTAGCGATTATTTATTAATAATTTTCAATAAACCCTTATGATCTAATACACAAATCCTTTATGCTTTACACATTCACGCCAATTGACTAGAGCCTGCACATAGCAGGCTGGTTCCTAACTCATTTTGACTGAACTTCTTACTGAGGCTTACATGAAGTACCTAAAGCACTTTCCTGATCCCAGATACTAATGCTGACTGTCACAATCTTTGTCATTAGCTGAGCAGATGAAGGCTTTTTTCTTTTTTTTTTTTTTCCTCCTGTCTCAGTTGAAAGAACTTTTGCTGGATTTCTTCTTTTGAAGAGCTAGCACATACACAGAATCCCATACTGCAGTTAAGAACAGCCTCCTTTTTTATCAAACTCTGATGAATGTGCATATATAAGAAATTTTAAAAGTTATGTATGTATATGTATAGAGACATACACACGCCACATGTACATACACACACAATTGATTTGGGCTTGAGTAGTTGGAAATTGTTTCATCTGATATCCAAGAACAGACGAGTTACTGATAGTCTTAGAAGACCCATGTTTTTTTCCTAAGACTAACAATATGTAGACTTATGGTTTCACCTGTAAAAAACTACTGCTGAAGTCAATAAGGTGCCATGCTGTTAACCACACACAATTTAACAAGGTGAGGATGAACTCGAGGCTGTGGGGTCAAAGAAACTTGATCAGAGAACTATTAATGATCACTGTAAATCTCTCAGATGAAAAATTACAAGGTGTTGGTTGTGTTGATAATCTGATATCTTTGTATCTCAATTTTAATTTCTAAACTCTATGGCAGAATTAACAATTTACCAAATAAAAGAAAAAATATATCCTTTAGGTGTGTAAACGTCCATTTTCTATCTTCTCAGCTGACCAGTAGGGACTAATTATTCATAAAATTGAGTTGCTTCATCATCCTTGCAAATTAGGATATTCAACTTACTTAATAGTTTGTGGAAACTGTGGCAACTGTGGGGTTAATAAAGACCTATTTTCTGGATCAGAGCTTTCCTGGTACTCAGATCTGTGAGAAAATATCTGATGTTTCAGAAGCTCAAAATGCCATTTATTTTCAATGGAAACCTCTGGATGTTGTGCTCTTTTGACACTAAAGTAATTTTTTTTAACCTGATTGAAGTTGGAATCCTAGTGTGGGTATTACTTATGTGCTGAAGCATGGTTTTAAGATTTGTTATCAGTTTGTATGTAGGTGAACTTAGTGAAAAATAGAAGTTTTGGCCTCAAAGTCCTATTTGTATTCTCTTCTGGTATTTGTTATGGAATGTGAGCTAAAAAAAAAAAAAAGAACAGAAAGTCAAGCACATCTCAATTTTAACTGCAGAAAAACAATTTCAATTTAAGACCTTGACTTACACAAGAACTGTTTTCCTAAGATAGTGCTTAAAACTGATTAATGAAATCTCATCAAGCCAGAAAGAAAGAAAGAAAGAAAGAAAGAAAGAAAGAAAGAAACAAACAAACAAACAAACAAACAAACAAACAAACAAACAAACGCACAAACGCACAAACGCTAAGAATACTGTGTGTAAAGGCTGGATATTGCAACAGACCAGAATAGATGTCCAGTGTCAGAGCAGTACAGAGAAAAGTGCAGTCTGGAGAAAAGAAGGCCACAACTTTCTGAAGAACTGTAATTGCTTCTTTGGATCATTATTTTTAATCTTACATGAAAAAGATATGAATTATTTTCAATCCAAGTTACTTATTATTAGACAGCATATTTGAAAATAGTGTAATAAAGTGTTTTGATCTCCCAAGTCTTTACATAAAATGGTGCAAAAATAAGCTATTTGTGAAGAAACAAAAGATTGACAGAAATGATAAAAATATTGCTGAAAGGGTAAGCCCTGGTGTTCAGGGACATACCAATCTATAATAAGGAACATAAGAACAGAGTCTGAATACTTCTGAAAGAGTATAATTAACCAGAGACGAATTTAAAACCAAAAGGTGCTCAACCTAAAGTATAACATGTATGCACTGTAGAAAGTTAACAGAAATGCACTGTACTGCAGAAATATAATTCCCTATCACTTGTTTAGATGAGATAGAATAGCACCAACTAGGCTTTTTTTGCTCCAGTTTGGTTCTCCTTAGTTGTCAGGAGGAAAAGTCCTATGTCTTTCACAATGTAACCCAAGAATGACCCTTAAAAGTCACATTTTGAGTTGAGATACAATAACATCTACTTATTTAAGAAGAATGACATGAATGGTAACTTGGGGAGTTCCTCTTCACTGCCTTTGGTATTAATTATCAGACTCCATGTGTTAAAAACTTAAGGACAGTGAAAACTCTTAAAATTCTGATAACAATAAAAAAACCCTGATGATCCTAAACCTCTTCTGAAACAGCTTCATGAGGGGGCTCTATATAACTGAGAAATATTTAAAGAAACTTACAGAACAAAACCCTTCAACATACTGTAGTATCAGGAAAGCAAATAGAGTCAATTTTCTAATGTTTATGAACGATTCAGCATATGTAAGAAAGCAGTAATGCAATAATGAACACTGAGGTTAATATAAACCTGAAAAATAAACCGTACTACTTCATAATCATGCTAATGTGTCTTTTGAGACAATCATTGCCATTTACAGACAATATAGCGCATGCAAAGTCTCTTTTATTGTGCAGTAAATACACGTAAGAAAAAGTTAAGGGAGCGCATACAATTTTGAACATATTATTTTCATTTTCTTTCAAACTATCTATGATTTTTTAAACAATTTAGAATATATTAAGTCTGAACTGACTCAAACAAAACTGATACATAATTTCCAATCATTTAGTACTCAACATCAGCTTTAACATTCTGCTGTACTTATTCCAAAGAAACATTTTTAATTGCACCATTTATAATACATCAGAAAGGTTCCTTTAATGAACCTAAGTGAGATAAACTCTTGTACTTATTTGGCAGACATATTGTATGGGGTGCTTATTTGACCAGCTACACTGCATAATCCATCAATAGAAGTAAGATACTTTATGGAAGTTTATTGAAGGATGAGATTGTCTTGCACCATCCAAATGACAATTTATCTTACATCATCACAATTCTGAATGCACAGAAGTCCACATGACAGGATGTTTTCAACAAAACATATGTAGAATGCTATTTTGCTATCACGTTAAGCTCTAAATGGTTGCAACACAATATGTACTCAATGAATATACTATTTCTATATAAACACAGATCTAAAGTGGTGCATCGGGAGATGGAATTATCAGTTCTTGAATTCTATCATGAAATCTCATGCAAATAAAATTACCAGAGTTTTGTAGAGATTTGGTAGATTACTTCCAAATCCCATGAAATACTGCAATTAAGTTCAATGATTCACAGTCACTGGAGAAGGCTCCACATAAAGACTGATGGTAGGGTGTGCATCGTACACAGAATATTCTAACAGTATCATCAGGAAAGAAGACATCAACAAGTGGAAAGGAAAATGCACAAACAAACCAAAAGGAAAGTAAATCAACAACAATATAGTGAGCATGCTAGAGTAGCTTAACACCATCCAGAAACCGTGGTTAGGGTAAAATAAAGAGTATCAAATAAAACAAAACAAATCAAACCTTAAAAATGCAGATACACGGAAGATGCACCAAGGAACAGAAAAAAGAACAAGTCTTTGAAGCACAACAAAAATTAGACACATGCATAGAAATGAGGATTTGTGTTGTGATAGTAAGATACCAGTCTGAGGCCTAATTTACCTTCACTGTCTGACATGGCATGCTGGAAGTCATCCATGATGAAGGCTATATCTCGATCATAGCCTCGAGTCCGTGACTCCTCCCTCATATGTTGCTGGACCTCAGGTAATGAATGGCTCGATCCAAACTGGTCCCTGGTATCTGCAGATATTGGTGGCAAGGGTCCAGCTGCTGCTCTTGCCATTCCCATTGGCTGGCCAACGGGACTCAATGGGCTCTCTTCCTCTGAGTTCTGTGCTACTATTGGGATCCTTCCCCTGCTTTGGCTAATAGGTAGACTGGTGGGTTTAGTTCTTCCAGAAGGTGCTGCATGGCTAAAGGAAACATCTAAGGGTTCAGCTTCTTGGGTTTTCAGTCTTAAAGAAGAACTGGAAGAATCCCTTTTCAATGACAAATCCAGCCCATAAACTGAGGAGGGTCTAGATGAGGGCCTAGATCTACTACCACTGCTATAAGACTTGTCTGCTTCATCTTGTAATGTGGATCTCATTGCTGGACCTAGTGCAGTACCAAGGCCTGCTCCAATGGATGAAGTCAGTGGTGGCCCCATATATTTCTGTTGGTCAGTGATGTTTTTTCTAAGGCCAAAAGTGATATCATCCTGAAGAAGCCTTGCCCTAGTAGTAATCCCCCCAAGTGTTGAAGTGCTAGAAGTCATATAGCTTGAATAGTCAGGCTCAAGGTCTCTGCTTTCTTGGATAGGTGAAAATTTTGTTAGTTTGGGGTCTATCAAAGCTTTCTTGTGTTTTGACTGCTTCTGGTAAAGGAGGGCTGCTGGGAGCTGCTTAGCAGCCTGTTTCTCAAGAGTAAGCCTACCAATGCTATATTTCTCAGATTTTGGAAAATGCCTATAGCTGCCCTCAGCATGGTAATACTGTGACAGGCCAGCCAGATGATCAAGACTTTCTGCACCTCTACGGAACTCTTGTTTTATCTGGTGTTTCAGAAGTTTGAGCTCATAAGGGTCCTCCATTGGGTCTTCATCAGCTTTAACATAGGAATGTAACCTAGAAGAAGTCTGCAGTGGTGCTAGGAAGTCTGACACTTCTTGTGCTCTCCTGGCCTCAGTTGTGCGAAGCAGTCGATCTGTTTTGGTCAGATCTTTCTCATGGAGGCTAAAACTGGAACCAAGTGCTCCAGTTCCTTTAGTAAGTTCTCCTATATCATCAATCAGCACATAATTTCGGGGTGTATGGTGGTGGTCTATATCTGCATAGAATGAATCTGCAGATATGCTTGATATTGGGCTGCTTGCTATGCTGTTTCTTTCATCTAGTCCTATCCTTAAGTCCAAGGTAGAGTATTTACTGCCCAGCTGGGAAACTGTATAATTATTGTCTGTTGAAACTGGTGCTATCATGAGAGGCTGATTGCGAATTACATCATAATTTGTTGTTATCTTAGGCTCCAAATATAATGTGGTTTGTCTTGGCTTTGGCTGTATCACCATCATCTGTGATGGGAGTTGATAGGACGGCTGTTGAGAAGGTGGAGGTTGAGCCTGTGGAGTATAGGACATAGTAGCTCCTGTTTGGAAAGCTGTCTGGGTCTGATAGGGTGAAACCTGCTGGTGATACAAAGGCTGCTGTTGTTGGTAATGTGATTGCTGTGTGAACTGAGTTGGTGCTTGAGTTGGCAAGGCAGGAGATGAATACTGATATTGAGCATATGGGCTTGTAGCAGGGGCAAACTGTGTTTCTGGCTGGGTTTGTGGTGGCATAAACTGGTTAAATTCTGTCTGGGGTGCAGTACGTGGTCTTTCCAAGCCGTGCTGAGTTTCTATTCTGGTTGACCTGGTATTATTAACTTCACTGTCTGACATATAATCACGTTCTTCTGCTACTCCTTGGAGATAGGCACGCTCTCTCTTTTCTCTTTCTTTTAGTAAGGCTTCTTTCCTCCTATTAATGCCCATTTCCAAGTATCTCAGCTTGGCATCTATTTCTTTTTCCTCCTCATCTAGCTCTGCTTGCTTCTTCCTAAGCTTGGCTGATTCACGTTCGACCAGATCCAATTCCCTGTCTATATCCTGAAGAATTTTGGCTCTGGCCATAGTGTTGGTCCTACAAATCCTTCTGCGTGAAACTGATCCCACAGACGTATATGGCGACTGAGTTCCTCCTGTTGCTTCCTCTGGAGGTGGGTTGGGCAGAGTCCTCTTCACCTTCTTTTGGGTTCCTGATGGAGTTATGCTCGATGAACCTTTTGTCTGCAATAGAAGAAACAAGACTGAATCACCACTCTGGAGGATTGACTGCAAATTAATCACAAGTTGTTTAATTTTTTCACAGTATGGCTATATATCTTAACCACATACTTTCTCTAATGGAGAGAAGAGCTTATGGTATCTGTGAATAAGCATCAGAAAATGGCATTAAAAAATGCTGTCAGACTTCTAAAGGTCAGGAAATATGTAAATTAATGCAAAGTAAGGGTGATACTACTATTTAGTTCAGCCTAAGACTGAAATATCTACTTTATAGTCTTCAAATTGAACCAATTGTATACAGGATGTTGTTTTGTTTTGTTTTGTTTGTTGGGGTTTTTTTCCATATGCTTACAAATATATGTGTATGTATGTGTGTAGAGGGGAATATATACAGACCTACACACCTTTCTTTTATATAACATTTAGTTGGAAAAACATATATGTATTTATAAATGTACATCTATATATTCATATATAAATATAGGTATCATATGTACAAATAGAAGTATTAGAGCCAGACACTGAGTGCACACTACACATTCACATCTTGTACTGAGATCCAGACACCATAGTAGGGCTTTATGGTGCCAACACATTTGGTACATGTAGTTCTTAGTTGCTGTAAATTTTGCCTCACCTCTGCTGCTACATACGTTTTCAGGGAAGACTTTTGTGCTTTACAAAAGTGCTACACGCTCTCTTCACTTCATGGAAGACTGTCTTAAGTGAAATTAGTTCCAGTTCCAAAGCTACAGTTTAAAACTTAAAAGCAGTTAAGCACTATAAAAATATAGAAATCTAGTTCACTCCAGACATCCAGACTTTGTCACAGTTAATGGTTAGATGTAATCTAAATTGCACCATAAATTGCTAGGGCTTCTGAAAAGTTCTTGTGACTTCTGAATTAAATTTAGTCTCCCGCACAATGTAGTTACAGCAAGAAGTGGAACTTGGAATGATTTTAAAATTCTACCATTTCTGCTTCATACAAATTCTACCTTATTACAGGAAAAGTGTTAGATCTATACACACACACACTAGAAATAACCACCTTGAGCATTACACAATGCAGCTGTGTTAATAACAAACTATGGCAACACATTACCACAGTTTAATAAGAAAAGTAAAAAGAATATTAACTGACTTGACTCTTCTGCCTCTGCAGGCAAGGACAATACTTCAGCAAGTGTTAACTGAACCAAATGCTACTTTACTTGGGTTAGAATTCAGTAAGATTGATTTTAATGAGGAGTTTATACATCACTGTTTTCTCTGTTTATTCTAATAATAATATTCTATCATCAACAAATTGTGAAAGTTTCTATGAAGTGTTGACAACCCACTTTTGCTGGTCCCCTGTTACCTAACCTTAGCAAATCACAATAATAAAAACACTTGTCATATGTCTTTAAATAAACATTCATTACCTTTTCAAGTGCCATTTAATCTTTTTGTCCTCTTAATCTAAATTCTATCAACTTTTGCATGTTTCAGATTTCAATAAATGCAATTAAATTTTATTCCCAGCTTCCTGTGGTCATTTCCCAAACCCATGTTGTGCAAACAAATCAAAGAAACAAATTTTCTCTTGCTCAGTGTGCACTTATAATCAAAGGCTAATTAATCATCAACGGTAGTTCTAGTTGACTATTAATTTATATTGTAAATTCAGTGCAATACTACTGTTTCCCCCTCCCAAATTGAAATAGCAGTCACAGATGGGGAAGCAGTCACAGATGGTCACTGGTACTAGGGAAGAGCTATTAATAACACACTCATTAGAAGGTCTAGAATACTTTATGGAATTAGTATTTTCAGATTATAGTTAAGTTGCTGATTAATATATCCCAGTGTCAGCTTATATTTTATCAAAAAACATATCTCGTTTTTACATCTAAAGAAACTCAGACTAATAGACAAACACAGGAGGCACTGACAACAAAATACACACTAAAAATTGCAATTGTAATGAAGCTGTTCTACTTACAGAGTTAGTAATTATAAAAACTCGGTAATATGGTATGTGTTCTTTATCATTAGAAATGCATCAGTAAGAACAGTTATAAATTTTGGCAATTTATTATTTTAAACATTTTATTTACTTCAAAGATTCTTATTAAAATCAGTTATTCATTAATGACCTTTTGGTAATTTAACAGTATCTTTAAAATTGCTTGTAAAGGAAACCTAATTGCAAAAGATACTGACATAACACTAAGATTACTTCACTGTATGTAATTGCACCCTTAATTGCATCTTCTTGTAGGGCACAGAGCGATATTGGACAATGTGTTGCAGGTTCTCCTGTGGAAAGAAACAGTTTCTCATGCAAGCATTTGTGGACCCTTCTGGACTTAGTATCTAACATGTGGTAACCATTGACTACATGGGACTAGCTCCTTAACCCTTGGGAACAAACACTAGAGCAAAAATACAGAGAAACTTCTCTTCACTGGCTATGGCTGCCACGTGGTTGCTTTTATGGCACAAAGAACTGCAGTGTAGGAACCCACCTTTGAAGCCAACAAGTAAAGGGAAGCAGACTAATTGTGCATGATAAGGAAAATATAATGAAATGTGTCTTTCTGAGAATGGAGTAATACATGCTCTGAATAAATTCCAACCATCAGTAAAACCCCATCAGCCAAACTGTACACGAGCCTTAGCTTGTGTGCCATTGCTGGCAAAGGGGAGTGGAAAAAGAGCACGATGAGATGGATTTGGCCTTGTATATAGGAGGGAAATACTCTGCTTCATGAGTAACAGACTAAAGCTTTCCTTTAAAGTAAATCTTGTTTTCTTTTTTGCAAGTATTTTGCTCTGGGTACTGACCAATCAGGCAGAAAAATAGTTTCTCAATCACTACACAGCAACAGTGAGATGCCAATCAGTCTGATTTTTCTGCTGTTTTTGTTGTGGTTTTTTTTTTCCTCACTCTCACTTGGAGGCTCTGTAAAGATAAATCTCTTTTCTGTTAAAACCAATACATTTTTTTAAAATAGTCTATTCCAAAACAATAAGCATTTTTCTGAGCTTTTTTGCTTTCATTTGTGTCAGAGAGTCACTCATTTCTTAGATGATCACTTCTGTACTTTCCATCCTCCTGCTTCTTTCATTTTCCCTGTGAAATTATTTGAAATTGCCATTTTCACTTCAAATGCAAGGGGAACAGCATAGTGCACTTCCTAACAGCTGACGTGATATGAGATATCAACTTCTTTTCTCATTTAAACACATAAAAGGTTCTTTTGATCTCAGGGGGAGAAAGGAGAAATTCAATAGAAATTTGATATGCAAACTACAGGCAGATGTGGCCCTTACACAGTGATTTTCAAAGGGATCAAAACCTACATTTCATCCGCTTTATCTGACTAGGCATAATAGCTGTTCTCAATCGTTTGCACAGGAGAGGTAGTTTTACACATACTAAATGATTTGTGTTTCATTTGGAACAGGACTGACAACTTTTGCGTGTAAAAGCAATAGGGAAATTCCATCCTCAACTTATACTGGTTAAAATGAGGAACAGCAGTTTAAATCAGCAGAAATAATCAGTGAATCAATCTGTGAGAAGACGGAAATCCAATGTTTTGAAATTTTGAATCTAAATATTGTAAATGGAACAATACTCCGCACCTGGGCATTTAACTGATTTTAGATAATATACACATTATTTTCAAGCTTATGTTTTAATTTCCTCATCTTATATCTACAGACAGTATCTACACTACTTGCTTTTTCTGCTCAGTGCAGACACAGCATTCTCTTTACCCATTCCCCAATTATTTCTTTTTCATTCTTCTTCTTGCCTCTGCTATTATTTACTATTTATCTTCGTAATAGTATTATTTTACTTTGCAAAGATTCACTGTCCAATTATATTAGCTGTATACAGAATTATATGTATCTAAGTTACTCTACAGTGGGGAAAAATATCTCTGGCAGATTAATTCAGACAACAGGCATCTGTCAAGCTAACAGAAAGAGTCAAATTGTCAGATTGGAGCACTGCTTCCGCACTGAAATCTCTGTACCACATGCACTCAGTATTTTTTCAGTCTCTGAAAATGAAAGTAAAAAGGGAAAAATAGGGCAAAGGAAGAGGAAAGGGGGGAAAAGGGTCAAAATGGATGGATTTATTTTAAAAGAAAAATGGGTCCAAATGATTTGATTTATCTATATGCCATCTTCTTCAGAATTCATTAAAGTTTCTGAAGATGTTTCTGAAGTATATTCTGCTTTTACAATCCAAAAGACTATGAAATAAATGACAAAAACATGATAAGGTATATCAAACTTTATGTAATGCATTACACTAAGCTGAAAAAGAGAGAGATTCACTAATTGGAGAAACACTAATGGCAAAGCTAGAATTGGTATGAGGTATGTGCTTAACAAGATTAAGACAAAGACCGTAGATGTCAACACAGTACAGTACACTATAACATGATTAGTGTTTCTTAATCATCACTTCTTTTTTCTCCCTATTGTTTCACTGACACTCTAAGGGGCATTTTACATAAATAATAGAATTATAGATACTCAGAACTTCTCAGTCTAACCTGTGGAAAACTATAAAAAGTTCTATGAAGCAGATGGACCATTTGATGCCTGTGCTAGGTTAAAATACACATATTTTTTGCACATGATGTGTTGTGTCACCAGCTCAGCCTGGTTTTGGATTTAACTAACTAATGACACAGAACTCTACCTCAGTTACTGTAACTCAGTATGTTCTGATACAGAGGTGATGTGATTCTGCCATATTAAAGGATATTGTACCAAAGTATTAATTGCTATCTTTGGAATTAGTTGAACATGAAGCCACTTGTGGCAGTAAAAAAAGATATCAGCCATGTTAATCCTTAATGACAACGTCCTTGGAATAAATCTTTTTGCACTTAGTGCAACATCCTCAGCACGAGCTCATTCACTCCTAGGAATTCCTAATACACTGTCTCTCATTGTGTAAAACACAAATCTTTACATGTCATTCCCTCAGGCAGAATAACATTGTATTTGAAGCTCAGATCATATCTATGGAAAATTTTAATGGATTATAAAGAGTATTTTCCCAGTCAATGAGAACATACTTTAAATTCTCTTCTTTTGCAATCTAGCTGGGAATCCTGGCCAGAAAATACTGGTGAGAAAAGTGCAGAACAGTTTATACTTATCAGTAGAATATGCATATGCTGAATTATCACCATCTGTTTTCAATTGATATCAGACTACTTTGCAAACTTTCAGCTACAATTAAAAAAAAACACACACGAAAATCCCCTCTATCTCTGAAAGAAAGGAAATATTAATTTTGTTTTACAGAAAAACAAACAAACAAAAAAGGTGTGAGAAAATCTTGGCTTGTTCTGCCTCTCCTTCACTACTCACTTCCTCCAAAGAACAGTAGGTGATGAGACTCCACATGCTGTGCCACAGCCCTTGTTTATTCGCAAGAGTGAGGATTCATCTGCCCAAGTGCAGACATAATGTACAGAGCTAATCTGAGCTAGTCCTCCAGACTACTGAACTGAAAGTGCAATTTTTCTACAGTTCCCTCCATAATCACACCTCTTTCTTTTATTGACTCTAGAAACAGCCGCATGTAACAGATGTCACTGGTAACTGTCTCAAGACAGAGGAGGTCAGTCCCACTCCTGGCAACAGCAGCAGTTTGAATTCTTGTGCTTTGCTCCTCATGAGGGATCTATTTCATAGCAGACTTTTAATCCTTTTCTCCATGCAGCAATCTCAACACCTCTGCAATTCTTCAGAAATGACACCTCTCCTCAGCAATCAAAGGCTCTGGGCTTGGCTCAGTTTGATTGCTCAGGCAGTATTTATTATATTTTGTGCTCAGGATGTTTCGCTTCCCTGGTCCAAGATTAAAAGTGGCAGAGTGAGCAGAGCCCTGATTAATCACTTTCTCTAAAATGTGGTTCATGCTGGGGAACAATGGCCATGTAACTCCTGCTGTAAAACACAGATTAGACAAACTCAGCAAGTGCTTAACTGCTTAATTCAGGTTTTTCTATAAGATCACAGTTAAGTCTTCTCTTTGTCTTTTCTGCTCAGCCCTGACTTCATCCATACTGCTGTGTACCTGCAGAATAGACTGGAACAGCCTGGATAAAATTACCTTCCCTCTCTTTCCAGAAGTGCCTTAAAATTTACCAATGCAACACATTCTACTGTAGAAAAATATATCTCACTCTAATTTGGTACCATGTATAGATCTTTAAAGCTTTTCAAGTTCACAGTGGTTACACACTTGTCAAAATCTCGGCACTATATTCTATTAGAAGAGAATAGAAACGAAAGGCAGAACAGAAACAAAAACAGGTTTGTGACACCCTTTGGTCAGTCACTAATGTCCAACTTCCAGCTTTCATTTCAACAACCCACCAGCTTTCTGGTCTACAGCATAATCCCCTCTGCCTCACATGCACAAGTTGCCCTCTCACTCATCTCACTTTGGGAGTTCATTCCTCTGCAGTTTCTCAGTATCTCCCTGAATTTCTTCCTGAAACTTTTTTTTTTTTTTTTAACATCTCCCTGCTGTCTTTTTCCAAAACACGAGGACTCCCCCTGAAACAGTCTCAGTTGCTCCCAGGGCAGGAGCCATCTCTCTATCTCTCCCCAGAAGCTTCCAGTCAATCCAATCCTCTCCCTTTTTCAAGGAATATAACTGAACCTGACAACAAACACGCAGAATAGATCGTCTGCCACAGATGGCTAAACTTACAAAGTGTGAAAACCACTCACAGTATGTCCAGATTTTCCATTACACTTTATCTACAGTGAGAAAGTCTACTAGCCAGACCACACAAACCCCCATATTCCTATTCTTATTCTCATATAAGAATGGCATTTCCAGTTTGATATAAACCCATTTCCAATACAAACTGAACAAAACCAAATTATCCTCTCCTTCTACCCCAAAACTTCAAAACCCCAACATTTGAACCAGGCATTAATATTTGAATAAACATGTGCAGAAATTGGCTATACTGACACAAAACAGTACAGCTTCTAATGGAAAACAACTTACACAATGCTATCTGTTCAAACTGATAACTTTTTTCACACACACAAAGTATTTCAAAAGGCATTAAAGTATTTTTTTCAAAATTTACTCTTTTTTTCTGTTTTTCTTTTATATATATGTTCTACAGACTGTTGATATTATACCCAATTTAATCCATGGAGCTGTCAAAGATAGGTGTCTCATCATTAGAAATGATTTAAAACCTGAGTGGACAGCAGCACCAGCACTTCACCAAAGAAATCCAGTCAAGGAAATCATGTCCTGATTTTTCTTTTCTTTTTAAGTATAAATTGATATGATTTTTGTACCTGATTGTTTTATCAATTATTAAATATAGTCTGTATGACTAACACTGGAATCTACATTTATTTTCAGAAGAGGAAGTGTTCCATTCCTAGATAAATTCAATCAGACGACAGCTTACAGGCAATGTGGTATTTAATCCAACTGTGTAGGGATGGGAAGAAGAAAGCAGTAACCTTTAATAAATTTTCTTCCTACTATTTTAATAACAATTATACTATTTCAGAATCATGACCTTCCTCCTTCCATTTCTGCTTACTGTGACATGACAGGAAGAAAAGAATCTGGCAAGCTTACTTTTAAACACTAATGAAGTTAAAAATAAAGAAAAGGCAGTAGAAAAAAACATAAATTAATGTAAAAGATGTGCAATTTGCAGTTTCTAACCCTAAATTTTTATTTGAAAAAACACACAAAAAACAAACCACAAAAAAAAAACAAAACACAAAACAAACAACAAAAAACAACCAAAACCAATAACCAGGTTATGGAGAATATTATAATCTTGAGTGCCATAATGCAGCATGTATAGGACAACCAGATTTTCAGGTGCAGTCAGCATTGGTTTATGAAAGGCAGCTCCTGTTTGATGAACCTGATCTCCTCCTACGGCTAGGTGACCTGTCTAGGATTAAGGAAAGGATGTGGATATTGTCTACCTATACTTCAGTAAATCCTTTGTCACCATTTCCCACAGAAAATAGAGGAACTGGATGCTCATGTATTGGATGGGCTTATGTTTCACTGGATAAAAACTGGCAGGATGGCCAGGTCCAAAGAGTGGTGGTGAATGGACTTAAATGCAGTTGTCAGACTGTAACAGGTGGTGTTCTCCAGGGATCAGTACTGGGGGCACTTGTGTTTAATATCTTTATTAATCATCCGGATGAGGGGATTGAGTGCACCTTCAGAAAGTTTGAAGACAACATCAATTTGGGTGGGAGTGTTGATCTGCTTAAGGCATGGAAGGATATGGAACATCTGGATCAATGGTGATCCTTTTTGCAGCCACGGTAATGGCTAAGGAGTTTAGCTAGTTAATATTTGCAAAACCATCAATATTCTGATTTATTTACTGCCAAGATTCTGTGGAAGGTGTGAAAGAGTAGGGACTGCAGTGTTTATTTTTATTAAATAAAAGCTTCAATGTAGGCAAAAATGTTCCATAACTGCAGTGTCAATGAGATGAAAAATATTGTTAGTCATGTTTGCAAAATACCCTCCAGAAAAACTATTGTCTTTTTTATATATATTTTTGTATATGTATAAAGTAAAAATGTTATTTTGTGACAGTCAAAAATACTTTTCCTCTTTTTTGGTGAGCTCTTGGACCAAATGATGAAGAAATGGCAAAAACATAAAAATGGGTTCCTCTTCTGGGTTAAGATTGTCTCAGACAAACAGGCTGTAAGAACATAAGGACTCAGAACAGCCTACACTACTGCTGTCAAAAGAATGACTTTTACTGCCCAAAAAGTATCTGCAGGCATTACTATAAAACTCTCTATACTACTACATCACTGATCAAATGAGCAAAGGACAAACTTGCCATTTCTTTTCCATTCTTTCTACCTTTCTACCCTCTTACATTACAGATACAGAAAAAATACAACTATGAAAGGGGTTACAGAAGATGTACTCCACAAGCTTATGAAGTATTACTTCCAAGCTACCTTATGACTTCCTGAGGCTTATGTCACTGTGTTTTGTTAATACCAGACAGCAGTTGAAAATAAACACTGAGTGTCAAATGAATCTTCCCTATATTAGGCTTAAATTTTAGGTAAGATAACTGTCATTCTGAATCACCCCATCCATCCCCCTGCTTGTCTTTTCACCTTTGGCAACAACCACTGTCTGTCTATATAAAGCAGTTATCCAGATTTGGAGAAATTAAACCTCTCAGCTCACACACACTGATGAAATGCCCATCATTTAATCCTCCTTCAGGCCTTCCTCCACAGTAGTAGTTTAATTCCAAACCTTTGCTTTGTTAATGGCCAGCCCATTTAGCCTGTTTGGCAGTTCAGATCCTACTCCAGGGAAAAGGCTTGCCAGGCAGTGTAAGAGCACCAGCACACTCGATGCTAGAGCTGGATTTGGCATTAGCAAACAGCTTGTAAAGTGAGTAAGGTGAGATAATAAAAGCTGTATTTTGATAGGAACCACTTAGATTGGATGAGAGGTGTCAGAGAGATACCGGCTGGGAAACAGAAGTAGGGTTTAGCAAGGAGATTAGAGGGAAGATATGCACAGATGGAGAATGTGAACAGAAACTGAACTGAGACCTGAATTCCTTCTGTACAAAATGCAAGAAGTGTAAGGAGGAGGAGAGCCAAAAAGCAGGCTTCCTCTGCATTCTCCTACGGAGGCAGAGGAGGAATATGAAGAGAGAAATTTCAGGTTCTGCTTCAGTTTCAGAGATGTCTAAACCATACCCTGTGACAATGTTTCAAACTTAACCCTATATTTGAAGTTTTTAAATGGATGACAAACACAAGAGCACTGAGCAAACTGGCTACAGTTAATTCCTGTCCCATATCTTTATTCTAAACACAGACTGTAAGAACTTACCATACCATTGCCCACTGCAGATCCCACTCTGAGCTGAGCACTGCAGCAAGCAAATGACTTTTTGAGTTTCTGAAAAAGTTTAATGGTGTTAACTCCTTGGAACCAAAAATGGAAATTATTTCGAGAAACTGAACTGGTAAGATAAGCACAAAGGAAAACTATCTCAGTCTCTCCAGGTCAGATTTGAGAACTATTGACAGAATAGCTTCTGGAAGTTTAAATTGGTGTCAACACAGTCAGTCTTGCTCTGTGAATAAGGGGTGCACTGCACAATGATGTGCATCTGTTAGCATCCACTCACATTAAAAACGCGCTGGGAGAAATGGGAAACTATTTAAAACTAGTTGTTTGGTGGTTTTTTAAGGGCATTTCCATTTATTAAATCAATCAGAGACTGGATTTTCAAGAGGCCATGGGATTCACCTGAACGAAAAAAAAAAGTACAGTTCTATTTTAAAAAATACTAGTATTACTATTACTGCTCGAGACATTCTTGTCTTAGAAGGAAATCAGTCATGTACGCCATCTATCCCTTTATGTTGGAACATTGCTCTGAACTGCAATTTTGCTTTCCAAAGTAATTGTGTTTCCTATATTGATCTGTCAATGCTATATGAGTGCTTTCTCCATATTCTAAATTGCAAATTAATTATTAAAGAATCAAGCCTATTACAAACCTTTGTTTGACTCGCTTAAAACTGCTTTCCAGTTTGACACTGATCAATTTGACCTAAGATATCTAGTTCCAGCTGGCAGAAGAAAAAATAAAATTTCATTAAAAATTAGTAATTGCAAAAATTTTAGTTTATCAATAAATAATATTATGCTGGAGTAAGAAAGTAAAGAAGTACAGTAGAAGGGACTATTTTTCTCAGTATTTCATACCACTTAAATTTCATTTTGTAGAATCAATATGTAAACCCATATGCCTACATCTACTTTAATTTACAACTGTAAATACAAGTTAGTTATCTTAACAAATTATTTTTAATATGAAATCACTAACTCAGAAAACCAATGCCTGAATAGAAAGTTTTTGTGGATCAGAACTGAGGTATTGTTGGTTCTAACAGAGGCAAGCCTTATGAATTAACAAAACAAGCAACAAACCTATTAAGTGTTATTAGCACACTTTGCAATTTAATGCACTGATGGCACAAAAGAGTGCTAACCTAGTCATTATTCTAGAGATAAGAAGAAAAACTGCACAACTTTGGTAGATAATTTATGGAGTTAATAATGCAGTGATGAGTATTAACACCACACACCTATCCCAAAGATTACTGGCTATCTTCATTTCATCCTCTCTTTAAAAAAATTGCATTTATTGGGGTAATCATACGGGCTTTATCCAGCTCTGCTGCTATTTTACATAATTTTTTTTTAGGAGAAAAATGTAGAGTTTTGAAATTATTAGTATCTCATATGCTTAAAATAAACTAATTTTAAATTCTAAGGAATGGATTGCCCAGAATAATCACCTCAATACCAGCATACCCTGAACTGTTCCTAAAAAACAAACCAAGCCAAATTAAACAATGAACAAACCAAACAAATCAAATCAAAACAAACACACACAAAAAACAACCAGTATAACCACACCAAACCAAACACAAACAAAAAAAAGACACCCATAAAAAAAAACCAAACAAAAAAACAGGGAGAATTTTAATTGCACTAATTTGTGTCAAAGGAGTTTCCAGAAGCCTCAGACAGAGGAAAGGTAACCACACAGTGGAGAATGAAGATGCAAACAGAACTTTATACTGTTCTGAGTGATTAGTTGTATTGAATTATATCTGATCATAAATTTTGGATGTGCTGTGGTTATGTTTTTTGCACTTTTTTTTTTTTTTGTAATCTTCATACAGCATGTATGAGCTACCATGGATTTTTGCCAGCTTTAAATCTCTTTCAAGAAACATTTAATCACATTTGGCTGATTAAGACAGTATTTTACAAACTTTAAAATATTTCAATAAAATTATGGGGAAAACAGAACTAAAGTTTACATTTTGTTAGGAGGTGAAGTTTGGACTACTTTGACAAATTATTTTTCTCTAGTTAGTGCACATTGCTACAGTTTGCAGGGAGGTTTTCATGCAAGCAAACAAGATTCCTTCTGAAGAAAACTAAATGGGAAACTTTGTCCTAAGTGTACCTCAAATGTGATCAAATGCCGGTAGGGAGAAACAGTCCAAACCTCTGACCATATCCTTTTGGACAAGAACACACTATACTTGCAGATACTTTAGCATCAGCTACTTTGATCTTTGAACATGTGAGAGAAATTATCTCTTGCGTTCAGCCAGGGAATAACATTAGTAGGAATTGTACCTTCCTACTAGTTATTCAGACAAATTATAGTAATCCATGGCTTGATAGGAGACAAAAGTCTGAGGTAAAAAGAGCTGAAGAAATCCCAAACCTGCAGGTTGGTATCTGTCCTTTTGTCATTCTATGCCTGCTTGGTTCTGCTGTATACATTTATATGCTTTATTTTTTACATGATATTGGTCTCTCTCCACACCTGAAACTCAATGCATTCCTAAAATGAATAACCAAGATAAACAAGTCAGCTGGAAATGAGTGGAAAGATATTATGTACCTTCATTCTTTGTCTTTTATGAAAGATAAGAAGAGTGAGCGATGAGATTTGTGTCCAGGGTGATTTTTTTTAATGTGTTTATGAGAGCTGGATTAAGGGGAAGATGGATAAGCTGACAGCAGGTGAGAAAAGCCTCAACTGACAGAAAACCCAGGCTTTTTGTCAACTCTGACGTAAATCTCATGCTTTAAAAAAGATTGTTAAGGTTCCTCTTTGAAAAGCAAAAAAGTGAATACCATAATAATATCCTATTATGTACGAATGTCCTTTTGTTGAATAGAGAAGGTGTGAAATCAATTACTTTAAAAGTATCAGGCAAGACAGACTGACCCATTTAAATGTGCTTCAGAAAAATAGTGCTTATATGATATGTTGACCAAATGTGGGTTATCTTTCTGTTTTGAAGATCTGGCAGATGGGAAAAATATGCCTTATTTGAGTCACATAAATGTTATTCCACAGGATTTCAAATACTGCACAGAAAGCAGTAGCTTGAAATGTTAACAGGACTGTAAATGGTAATCTGTAACTTCAGACCATTAGTGGAAAAAGTAATCTTAAATGTAGCTAAAATCACATAATTAAAGAAGAAAAGTAAATCTTATTTTACTATATACTCAGGATTATCTAGAATTGTTTCCAGATATGATTGATATCCAGTTTTCAACTCAGTTTCCAGTTTACTTGTTTGAGACACACAAAAAAGTATGATGATATTCAAGCACAAAAGGAGCTCAGTAGGTACATCTGCACCTACTCTGGATTGCTGGCTTGAATTACATCTCAAAATAAGATCCCCTGTCCATAAGCAATGAACCATCCTCCGATGAAGCTGCAGGCATACAGACACCTCTGGCATAATCAGACCTGGTGACTGAGCCTATTGCTACAGAACCAAACTTTGGGGATTTTTCTTGAAATCATCATCTTTTTTACTATAGCACACAGTTTTAAATTAAATATAGCACACAGATTTGAATTATATTTGCCTTACAACTCCAGTAACTCACATCATTTGAAAAAATTGAGGGAAGTCTCTGCTAACTATCTTAATAAACAGATTGATAGAATTTGTTAAAAGTGTTGAAGCTTCAATGTACAGTTTCTACCCTGAAGATGACAGGTTGTTGACAGATGTATCTTTGCATTAGTTTCACTAATACAATCGCTTCTTCTGAGTCTTTATGCACTGCTTAGCTATAGATTTTATCTCTGTGACAGTTCATGTGCAAGGTCTTTTGCAATTGGCTTATGATATTATAATAATATTATTATAATATTATTATAATATGTTATAATATTGTAATAAATATTTTTTTAATTCATGTGCGTCTTCTATTTTTCAATAGAAGACGCCCATGAATGATCAAAGTACACTGCCTGAATGACAAGGTATCATTTCATTGTAATCCCTAGAAAGAGACCAATTTTATTCTTACCCTTTTAGTCCCATTGACTGTATAAGGATCTACTTTTTTTGTTAAACAGTCATTAAAAAGAAGCTTGTGAATCATATACAGGAACATACAAAGACCTTTTTAACCTTCTATGTTTCTGAATGCAGACAAAGACATAACCCTGAAATAAGGACTATTAAAAAAGTGATGGGATATTCATTCATGCTAAAAATATTCATATACACACTCCATTTCCCTAAGGCAATGAAAGATCATTCTTTCATTTCCATTTCATTCTTTTATGTTCAGCTATAGTAAATTCTCTTCCTAGAGTGGGCTGTTTAACAAGTTTTTCTGTACTGAACTTTATTGTTTTGAATGACATAACTGATCCCTTCTACCTCTCCCTTTTTATAATTAGACATAGAAGGTCTCCAGTCAGAAGGCACAAAAGGGGTACACAGAGAATTAACTGTCTAGGACTCAGGCTTTTGTAGGCACTGTAAATACAAAAAATGAAAAAACAGCCCTAGTGCCAAAAATAGAGGAAAGTAGAGGAAAGATCTTATTTTAACACTTAGCAGTATCCATCATCCAAAAGTGATCCTGTGTTTAACCTGGAGTAGAATGACAATATTTTCCTGTAACAGCACAATCCTACAGTTGAAAAATATCAACAAGGTTTATGCTTTGTCAGCAGTGGCACTGTGTATATGCAAACTGTCAGGAAGAACTTTTAACTGTGACAAAAGGCACTGTCCAATCTTCCCATGCTTCCAAGATGTTACAGTCCTAAAACCAGGTTCTCAGCTGGCAAAAAGAAACATAGGCATGATGGAGACAATACTGCCTCATGGAAATTAGGAGATTGTTTATACAGCAGACGTCTCCTCCATAACATAACTGCACTGAATAATGAAAAATGAAATTGATACATCAATTGAAAAAGAAATTTATACCTATATTTACAGAGGCAGATTAAGTCATTAGATTACTTAAGTGAACTATTTTCTTATTTTGGTCATATATATCTTTTCCTCCTTTTAAATTCATGTAATTAATCCCAGCCTAAGCTAATTGAACCTCAGATATTTAATTAACAAAACTCTATCAGAGAAGGTATAACAGACTAAATGCTTAGTATCAGAGCTGAAAGTAGCCATGATAGTCATGGGAGGTTTACAGAGTATGTTCCTAACTGTATGCTGCTGCATGACAGAGTGCAGCCCACTTTGTATCTGTGGAAGTCTTCTCCTTTCCTTGCTCTTGTCTACTTAAACCCCATGATCCACAAAAATGTCTACTTCACTTATTTAGACTGTAAGTACTTTTGGGACATGGGCCAGCTGCTGCTAGATGGCTTCATGCTAGTAAGAACAATATCGCTTATTACTGTTTGGGCTTAAGGCAAACTCTATGTGCTCAAACTCAACTGTAAAGGACTTTAAACAATCAGCTGCCTAAAAAATTTATCATCCATCATATGAATTATGTGATTCAAATCAAATATGTATCTATATATAAGAAACAACTGAATGGAATGATTTGTCCTCAGTAATAGTTTCACTGCACTGAGTTATTTTACAGTATTATACCTGCTCTTAAATATTTAGTTGAACCCAACCTTTTCCAACACATAAGCAATGTTCAAAATGCTGTTCCAAACCCTCTCCAAGGAACTTTAGTGCTCATACTGCTGTTGTTATACTAGTAGTGTTGTTTCCCACTGTGCTACTCTTGCATTAGGGAATGATGTCGATGTTAATGTGCTCCCAAATAATGTTTCCCAAGCAGTAACAGCATGGGAAACATTTAAGATCCATACAAATATTTGAAGCTGCACAAACATCTTACAGTGGGAGTCTTGGAGCATATAAGCAGATAATTTTGCATTTGAAAGCCACCACAAATTATCAAAACATAGAGAACAAATCCTCTTTATTCTATCCATCATGTACTAATCACTCACGTATTCACAGATAACTGAGCATAAAAGATAAAAATTGCTGAAAACCTCAAATGACAACTCTTTCAGAACTCTGACAAATAAGATACCGACTCTACAACTGACAAAAGAGAATGGACTTGGATAAAAGGACAGCCAAGATGTTAAATTACAAAGGTACTTTTTTACCCAAGACTTACTGCTCTTATTGTTGAACAATAGACTGTTTCTCAATCAGAACTCTTACTAATTAAAGAAGTACTGCAGAACTGAAAAATTCTAATCCTGATGATGCTATCTACTCAAAATTGCCTCCTCTGACCCCATAAGAAACAGATCTCCACACTTCCATGACTTTTTGCTTTTGCTAATCCTTCTTATGCAAAACAAACAAAAAATGGATTTGTGATAGGATATATTTTGGTCTGGGAAAAATAAAAGATGTACATATTGGGACACAAGATTATTCACAGAATTACAAATGGCCAAGAAACCTCACGCGGGTCAAAGGAACAGCTAACTAAAGATAATTACAAATCTGGTGTTAGCTCCCTCTCAGGAAGCACATGAGGTAATCTCAAGGTAAATGCATTACAAACTGTGGCACCAGAGCTAAGTGCTGTGTGATTAGAAAGAAAATGCTTTTCTTTTTCTAAAGAATTGGTGGTAATGACTATATTGGCATTTAATTGCTAGGTAAAATATAAAAGTTCTTTCCAAACTTTCCTGACTCTTAGTAAGACTGTAATATGGATTACCCTATTTCCAGGCAAAGTAATGAAGCAATTAACCATTGCTTTGAAACCAGACATTCCTTGGGACTTTTCACCTAGGTGTGCCAAGGTCTCCCTGCACAGGTATGGCAAGAGTGTGTCAGCCCTCATGCTGTACTGAGAGAACTGCATATTAAAAAATAAAATAAAAGCAAGCAAATACTTCTTACCATGAAACCCTCAGTGTACTGAAACTGAGCTCTGGAACTGTCTTCTGCTGTGGGACTCAGGGGTTTAGGATCAGACATAGAGCGTTGCATCATCTTTGCCGCCTTTGGGCTTGATGGAGGAACCTTGGCAATGTCAGCATGCAGCATCTTCTGAGGGCTGATGTCATCAGTGAGAGGTTTTTCATAGGGTACAAATGCTGACTCTATGACTTTGCTTGGTGAAACAGGGGAAATGGGTGAATAGAGAACTTTGGGGGATTTGGGAGGGGAAGGGACTACCTGCAGTGTGGAGTCTGGACGCAGGTGGGATGAGTATCCTATCTCTAATGGTGTTGGACGTTTTTTGTCTTTCTGAGGAGATGAAGCTGACAGATACGGGGGACTTTGGGTATCTGACTCTGTCTCTGTTTGACATCCCAAACTTTCTCCTTTATATGTCTTTTCTGGAGCTGAAATATGCTTTATTATTTCAACCTTAGCATCCAATCGGGCCCTGATTGAAGGTGTTCTTATTGTTCCTACAGGTTCTGTTTGTACTGAAATCTCTGCCACTGTCTGAACTGCAATACTAGATACTCTGGAGAATTGTTTAGCTTTGTCTGCCTCAGGGGTAACCTCACTGTATTTCCCTACACGAGCCTTCCTTCTGGATCTGCTAGAAAGGTCCCATTCTTCTTGATCTTCATCATCTGTTTGGACACTCGTATCAACACTCTTCTTAGTTCTCCGTCTCCTGTTTGTGTAGCCTCTGTCTGCTCCGTCTTCATCATCAGTTTGCACTCCACTGTCCACTATCTTTTTGAAGCATCGGGGCTCCTCTTCCAGGGTTTCCTCAAGCTCCCCATATGTACCACGTAATTTTGGCATTGAACTTCTCTTTTTCAATTGCTTCTCCTCTCTAACATCAATATCCTTGAGGGACATTTCTGAAACAGAGCTTAGGATACCAGACCTAGGTATGTATTGGGTAATGCCATCAGACTGAACTGTATACCATGTTTGGCTTTGTGGAATTTCAATTCCCAGCACTCCTGAAGCTGTAGTGGTTACATCATCAGTAGGCCAAAACTGGCCATTTTCTGTGGTTGCATACTGTCCTTCCAAAAGTGTTTGATCTGTGGTAGTTTGTGGTGAGCCAGTTCCTGAAGGGTCGTAACCATACTGATAAATTTGACGAATTTTTTGCTCCTCTAACTGCTGGTGGAGCTGCTGCTGAAGTTGTTGGAATTGTTCAAGCTGCAACTGCTGCTGGGCTAATGTTTCTTGCCTCATCATAAATTGAGCTTGTCGTTCCTCTTCTTGCTGGAATAAGAGATGATGTTTCATAGATTGCAACTCCTCAAGCTTTTTTTGCACCATAAACTTTTCTTGTTCCCTAAATCTTTGAATTTCCTGACGTTCCCATTCCAGCTCCTCTGCAAAGCGCTGCTGCTTTATTTTCTCAAGCTCAAGAAGTTCGCGCTCCAAATCAAGCTGCTGCTGTTTGCCTTCTTCAGGGGCAATGAGAAGGGCAACCTCATCTTCAATTACATCTGTATAAACTTCAGATGCTGTGGTTAAAGTAGGTATCAAGCTGGTTGGCTCAGTGGTAACAGTTTCTATAGGAAGAGGTGGTAAACCTGTCTCCACATCAATGGCAGTAATTGCACTATCCTTTTCAGCTGCCACTGTTGTCAGGAAACTGTATGATCTTGGCAGTGGTTGATTCTGTTGCAAAGTTGATAAAGAGGGCACTGAGTCAATTGTCTGGAGAGTAGGTAAATCTCTGACACTTGTACTGAAAATAGAACCAGGTTGTGTAGTGATGGCAAATGTGGATGGGATTGGAGTCGCTACTGAGGAATAAACAACACCATTGGATGATCTTAAAACACTTCCAACACCAAACTGGGAACCCAGAGATGATACCATTCTTGCTTGTGAATACTGTGGTGTACTGAGCCCGATGCCAGATATCACCTGCCGAGTCTCTGGATAAGGACCAGTAGTCTTGCTTGAGTAATCCATAACCTCACCTGAAATTACAGGGCAAAGTTACAGTCCAGTCCCACAAAAGAATGCTGCTTTGCGGATTCTGAAAGTCATCCCATCTTGATGAATTAAATGGGAAGGGGAAACGGCATGCAAATCTTCAGGTTAATGATCTACTTTAGATGTGAAGGAAACAGCATTTCTGAACATGCAGGCACATGCAGGCACCTCTGTGTGAAACACATACGTAAAATGAAGAAATGAAAAACACGTGTAATCCAGAGTAAGTTGTCACACTGTCCAAAAGAAAACAAAACAACAGAAAGAGGGGAAAAATAATAAAAAAATCATCCTGAAATGAGGTGAGGAACATCAAAATTATATTTCAAAGAAAGATCTGCTGCTGTGTCATACTGACCTGTAGTAACTCTTCCAGAAGTAAGATCTACTGCTGCATCAGTTGCCCCAACTCGATAATCAAAGCTATTCTTGCTTTTGTATGCAAACAGTCCAGCTTCTGATAAATTTGTGTCAGACATAGATGGTTTCATACCTCCCATTCCTCGGTAGCCATATGACCCTGAACGATCATACTGATAATGATCATCTCTGTAACCAAAGCGATCTTCAGGAAGTGTAGTTGGCGGCTGTTGTGTTGTACAGCTCCTTCCAAATGGCAATTTATAAACCATGTCACAGCAGACAGCTCTTCTTCCTGCAGTTAGATCCACAGGCTTTTCATCATCTTCTATTACTGTTGTTACAATACCTGAAGTAGCTTCATTCATTGTGACTACCGTTCTGTGGGATTTTGTAGTGCTAAGGTCAACCACTCCGCTCTCTATTGGCTCCTGAGAAGTAGAAAGATCAGTCCAACCATTTGTAACACCAACAGGTGGCACAGTAACAGGCTTTGTAGTAGCCCATGTCACCGCATGTGCTGAAGTACCTAGAGATAAATTTATTGGCACTTCATCTCTCCCTGCAGAGAATGCCTGGCTGTGTGTTACTCTATATGCAGGCTCAAAATGTTTTGATGTTGTCAGCTGAAGCGGCGTTGTCATTGCGTGTCCTAGATCCACAAGGCTGTCTGTACTGGCAGTGTAGCTTACAGTGGCAGTGCAGGTCATTACAGTGACTGTCTCAGTGACTACAGACAGAGAAGGATCAGCAACACACGCAGTGCTGAGATTTATTATAGCTGGCTGGACAGTACTTACTGGCCGCCCACATGTATCGCTTGCTGGCATTTGCCTTCTCATGTCCATGGAAACAGCAGACAAATCCATACAGTTGTCTCTCATTTCAATATCCATCTTAGTTAACGTGCGAAGATCTATGACATCACCCAAAGGATGGAATCTTCCATTCTCTCTATACCTGGGTTGATCTACTATATGGAGTGGCTCTGGAGGTATAGTAATAGCAACACTACCTAAACCAAAACCAGGCACTGGGCCCTGAACCACAGACACTGTGGGCTTGGTTACCTCTGTTGTTACTGCTTCTGATTTGGAACTCGGTATTTTTTCAGAAGTTGATTGTGTTGTGACAGGAATAGCTTGCAAAGCCCCTGAAATATACATACTCTGATCTGCAATACTTTGAATTTCCGTAGTTTTCATGGGTGGAGTAAATATTGATTGCATAGGCTGGGGAATCTGTTCTTTAGAAGGTGCTTCTAAAGGCCAGCTGGTAACAGCCTGACTAGTTATAGTTTCTGTGGGAGTTCCAGGCTCAGATGGCAATGTGATGACAACATAGGTTTCCTGTGAGGGTTTTGTCAACCTCGGTGAAGATTTGTTAGAGTGTGGAGACAAAGGGGAAGTAGGAGATGCTATTTTGTATTCAGCTGCAGAGACCAAATTCAGAGTCATACTTGAAGTCAATGGCAAACCTATAGGTTTGGGCTGTGTTTCTGCTGGCTTATGAATAGATATTGGGAGTGGAGGAATTGCTGGTTTAGGAGCAATTGGAGGTTTAGTTACTTCAGTGGGCCTGTGACTGAAAACAAGCCCTGCTGGAATGGAGGATGGTTTGGGTGGTACAGGAGGTGGTGTTGGGGTGCATGTTTTTGTGACAGGTATGACATGATTCTTTAAAACAGCTGTGGACTCTAATGTTGGAACTCTTGTGACAGAAGATACCACTGCAGGAGCTGTTGTTGCTGGAGTCTTAATCTGTGACTTTTTCTTCGGATAAATGGCTGGCTTGGGTAAAATAGGTGGAGGTAATGGTGGTGGAGGAGGTGGTGGAGGAGGAGGGGGTCGTGGAGAAGGTTGTGCAGAAGAATCCAAAGAAGAGCTTCTAAACAGCGAGAATACTTTGGATGTAACAGCAGGAGCTGAGGAAGGCACAGAGATGATGCTGGTCTTACTTACAGCACTGGGAGTAGGTAGAGAAGATGTTTCTGACGCAAGCTCTATAACTGGTACTGATGCTATACATATAGGTGGCTGCTCAGTGGTAGTGCCAGTCAAGTTAATTCTTGTTGTATCAACGCCCAGTTCTTTGTGTGACTCTTCAGGATGAATTTTGATAATGCCAGCCTCTACTGTAGTTTTCCTTTTTCTAGCTGCTTCCATTTCTGCTTTGGATGTATCAAAGGTAATGGCATCAGTTGCATATTGCTTGGGTTTCATAACTGTAGTTACCACTACTGAAGGTGGAGTTTCAGTCAAACAAACTGCAGTTTGATCCGTATCTGATGCTGCAGATGTCTTTTTAGTGGCTTGGGCAATGGATTCATAAGGCATGCTCACTTCAGGGTATTTTTTTGTAGATGTTAAGGGAAGTTGAGTTATTATCCTGCTACCTTCAGAATCTGCTAGTTTACTTACAGCATCTGCTGCATCTACATAACCTGTGGTTGCACTGTCTATAGGTGATGAACTATCTGTGGTAGAAACCGATGACGTAGATGATGTTAAAGAAGCTGTATCAGAAGGTAAAACTGATGCAGCACCTTCCATTGTCTCAGAGTATGCCAACATTGATGTTTCATGAGAAATTATTTCTTGAATTTCTCTGGCATAATCTGTCAAGTATTCATCTTCAATTTCCTCTGCTGTAAAATGCTGTGTTATTTTAACATCTGGAATAGAAAGTGCTGTGCTACTGACAGGTGATACATCTGAGATTGCTGAAGTAGTGCTTGATGTTAAAGATGTACTGTCCACTATTTCTCCAGCACTGGATACTATTGTATCAGATGTGGGAACAAAACCTGAAGTTGGTTGTGTTGGACTGGACCCAGGGGTTAGTTGCATTCTCTGTCTTTTCATAAGCTCTTCATAAGCAGCTTCTGCATCTAATAACTGCTTTTCCTCACTAGTGGAAGTTACAGTGCTGTCTAATACAACTATTTCATGACTTTCTGGGATAATATATGAACTAGAAACAATATCTTCTTGAGGCACAATAGAATGTAAAGTCTCGACACTATAGTAGTCTTCTTGTAGATCAGTAACTTTCTGAGGTTCTTCATAGAGCTGTTCTGAAGCTCTTAGTTTTTTCTCTTTTCCTCTCTGTTGTACATATTCATTGCTCTCATCTTGTCTCATTACAAGACTAGTATCAACAGTTCCATTGTAAGTATCCTCTACTAAAGATTCATAAATATAATCCTCTATCAGCATTCCACCATATAAAGATTCTTTTTCAAATACTTCATCTTTCTCACTTGTAATTTGAAAAGACTTGGACTTATGGGACTTATGCATCATCTCCTCATATACCTCCTCAGCACTTTTCAATGTCTTTTGACCACTTTCTTCTTTTGGGAGTCCAACTGGTTGTTCATCTGTTGGTGAGTATAGAGAGACAGCAGTAGGCAATTTGTAAACTTTTTGTACTTCTATTATTTTTTCTGGGCTGATTTCAAATCCTTCAGGATCTGACTCAATACTAGGTGAATATTCAGAACAGGAAGATCTGTGCAGCTCTTCCATTTCTGCTGCCTGTCGCAATTCTTCTGTTGGAGATGCATCTTCAATAGGAGAAAGATTACTTGGTGGAGTCTTTGGACGTTCCCTTCTTCTCTGAGCTCTTAGTTCATCCTTGTCTTTCTTAGATTTTTTGCTTGAACTTTTTCTTTGTTGCTGTTCTAATTCACGCTGTTTTTCTTGTTCCTTTAGCAGTTCCTCCTCTTCCCGTAGTTCTTCCTCTTCTGAAGAATCTTCAATGGTTGGAAGAAGAGGACCATGTGATCTATGCCTAGCTTTGCGCTGCTGTTTGCTCTCCCCTCCCAGTTTTTTGTGACTGGGACTGCTGTCACTGTCTTCATCAAGTGATGACACTGAAGTAGGAGATGTACCCGGTGTGAAACTAGAAGCGTGTAAACTAGAAGACCCTTCCCCTCTAGATCTATCTTCTGGTGAATCTGTAAGACTCTCCATCTCTAGTTCAGGTTCTTCATCAAAATATAAGCCACCTTTCTGTTGTTCAGATGCTTCTGAATATTTATTTGCTATCGTACTGTTTAATTCTATTGTTTTGAAACGTCGAAGGCCTCCTCCTCCAGTTACTGCAATTTCTTCACTGTCTTGACTTTTAGTTTCCCTGTATTTTGGCTCTGGGCTTTCATCAAAAGTCTCATCATCATCATCATGCCATGAGTGTCTTCTTCCTGCATCCTCATCATAGCCTGCACTACTTTTTCGTGCCATTCTTCTGTGTTTTCCAGCTGTTCCTTTGGCTTTGCTTTTCACATCTTCTTTCTTCTGGCTTTCAGTTACACTGATCTCTTTGAGCTGGTTTCTGATGAATTCATCATCTTCAGAACCTGAGGCATCTTCATCAGCACTCATCTCTATGATCTGTTTTCTAATGAAGTCTTCCTCATCACCTGATCCCTGACTGTCATCTCGTTTGTACTCATCACTACTTGAAGAACCAACACTAGCTCTTCTTTTTCTCCTTGGGATGGGTGAGTTTTCACTCTCACTGCTGTCTTCCACAGAATCATAACGTTGTCTTCTTGCTGACGTGGTATCTCCATCTTCTTCCTTGTAGTCTGCCCGGGAAGAAGCACTTCCTTTGCCATCTTCTACAATGGTTCCTTCACCTTGAATAGCTTCTAAGTCTTCCTCATCTGAACTGTAAGATTCTGGAGTGACTGGCAAAGGCTTTGTTTTATGTTGATCCTTTGTCTGTTCACTGTATGTTTCATAAAGCTCTTTGCTTTTCACAGATTTTTCATCAGAAAATGTACTTGCCTGAGCTTCCAAAATAGACAGTACAGTACTTTCCAATTTAGCTAAATCTGAGGGGCTTGGTGGACTTTCTTGTGAAATAGTATCTTTTTTATTAGATTCTTTGAGTAAATCCTTTTCATCACCAGGGATATGACTTGGAATTTCACCCAGTGAACTTGATATCCCATCTGAAGAATACCCGGTGTCACTCAGACCTTGTGGACTTTTCTGCTGATGAGAGCTTGATGTGTCTGATTTGTCATCCTCTTTTTCCTAAAAAAATAAATACATATGCGTGTGTACATATTTATATATAAATTCTTAATGTCTCCAGGCAATCAAATACATGTGATTCTTTTCTTAAAGATGAGTTAGTCTCAGATGAAAAATTAGGATGCCAAGAAGAATTACACTAAACCATAAAAGACTGAACACTTTTTTTTCCCGGTTGTTTATTCAGAGCTATTAAAACAATGCAAAAACTTCCTCAAATTTTGATTTTTTGCACTGAATCTAACTATACTTTGCATGGCTGTCCACACTGGCAACTGTTTTTATTAGTTGCAAGATGATATGATTCAAAACAATTACTAATTATAATCTACAAGTTGTTCACCTATGTTTGGGAGAGTTTGTTTGGGGGTTAATTTAAATGAAGATTTTGATTACCTATGTTTCAAAACTACCTAGAGAGTTCTAGATACAGAGTCATATAGCTTGCCAAAAGTCAGTCTGCAGCATTCCAGGTATCTGCTCCTTTCTTTGCCCATTTAATCTTTTATTGCTGTCTACCAGGATCTCAGTGCTCTCAAATCTTGGACTTATTTTGTTAAGTGCTACACTTTATAACATGTAACAAAAGAGATGGAGTACTGAAGCACAATTCAATGCAATTTGCATTGTCCCCATATCTGCAGTTCAGCACTGTACAAACATTTCTTGAGTACCTCATAAAAAAGAAGTTTCTCAATAAATTTGTGATGCAGATGTAAAGTGCTGGTAGGGAAGGGTGATTGCAGGGAGGAAAGGATGATGGTCAGCTATTGATGAAAGAAAATAAGGAAGCAAACAAGGCAGGCACACATGAATGAGCATCATAACCAGTGTTTTCCTTCTCATCCCTAATTAAATACCCTTAGTCATTCCCCTAGCTTTCAGATCCATTTACACCATTCTGAGTGACAAGCACCTCTATCTCCTTCACTAGATAACAAAAACACCAGGAATATCCTACAGCAAGTATTTCCACACCAGAGATTCTGTCCTGCTTCTTTCAACTGTGGAATGCTCTGTACTGAAAGTATCTCACCATTCTACCCCAACAGCTCACTCTCCAAAGAACAGATCATCTGTCAACTTAGCTGACAATCTTAGGAAGTGTCCCCATAGGCACTAGCAATTTGAGAATAAGCATCACAAGTTATCCTGATTTTAATTATGTGATGTTCATATTTGTTATGGCCCTCAATAATACAAGTAGGTAGTATTTATCAACTTTCCTACTCTAAGTCAGTGATTTCTGAATTACAACAAACCATTTATTTAAAGCTTTAATTTATCAGCTTTCTTAGCTCTACACTGAATTTAAAAGTACTTTAGAATAGATAAGCTAAGAAAATTATGACAATAGTTAATTATAATTTAAAGGTACATTTACACTCACATTAAGTTGTTATCAGTTGCAAGTATTCTCAAATGTTTATCCACGCTAGAGCTATATTATATGCCAAAATATGCTAAATCAAATATTTGTTGTAAACTATTTTTTAAAAAATAATATTTCTCATTATTTAATTACATTTAAAGTACCTGTTCTTGCTTATAGACATATCACATAATCCTACATTAAAAGACTAATATTAATATTACATTAATCTACTAATCAATGTTTTATTAAGTATTCTTGATTCCACAGGAATGATTTCTTATATGCTTTCCAAAATCAGATACTACCTTGAATATAAACTACATCTGTTCACACCAAGACTGCACCTAATATAATAAACCTAAATATCTGATATTAGAGAAAAATCCATTTCAATTAAATATCAAACACAAAACCAGATATTTCTATGGAAAATTCTAATGATAAGGCTGTACACCAAGCAATTTTGGGAAGTCATCACCACTTAAACCCTTCAGCATTTATTATTTTGAAATACATCCTCTTGGATATTCTCCAACCCTTAATAACAGAACTACATATAGTCATATATAAATTATATATAGTAATATATAAATGTCAGTAATGAAGCATAGTTAAAAAATTTAAGTTTTCTAAGTTATATTTATATCTTTGTTTCCTTATTTAAAGAAGAATGTATTTTAGGGGAATTTTGAGGGTTATGTTTAAAAAAACCCAAAACATTTCATTAAAGACAAAGAATTTTTCCATCTAGAAATATAATGCCCTCATAAAAATTTCACCTATAGCATTTGATTTTTTTTCTCCAGTATCTTCTTACTTATAAAGACATATCTAACCAAACACACTGTGATCAATTTATATATATATATAGCTACTAGAAAATCCAAACATTGTTTACGCTCAGAAGGTCTCCTATCAGTTGATAGACAGACTATGCCCATCTAGTGAAAGTGAATCTGTCTGGCTCTTCACAGGGAGATGGAGTGATACAGTGACTTGTAAAGCAGAGACAGAAGGTGCCAACTAAACAATCTCAGAAACAGGCAGACAACAACTGGTCATGGAACAACTTTAGCCATTCTCCTTGTATTTGTGATGGTGCCGCTATCAGAGTCCAGTCCAGGTTGTACTACCTACTTAATGACCAAACTAGAGGAAATAATGAATATTGCTCTTTTCTGCCCTGTTGTTGAACCTCAGTGTATGCCATACATACACTGATGGGATGGTACCCTGCTATGAGTAGCAGGACACTGAATAAAAGACTGCTATTTATATAGTAAGGAGAAGAAAAAGATCTACAATGAGGGACTTCCTTTATGACTAGAAACAAATGTGATGAGAAAGTCCAGCTTTCTATTTAAGGCTCCCACAATGAAGATATTTTTCTATCATTTTTGTATGTGATGTTGCCTGTCCTGTGATACATTATGCAAAAATTACCCTGCATATCACATTTTGAGATCATGTATGGATGTAGTGTACAATAAACAGTATTTCCTCTTTGTGCTTTCTCCCCCTATTTTCTGCAGCCTAGGGTCGAGGACAGTATCATTAGCTACATCTATTCTTGAATGACTGGTAATTTATTTTCTACAGGTTGGGCCATCACATATACAACAATAGCATCATTGTCAAGCTTGTGAACATATCATACACATCAGTTTTTGATGAGTAACAAAATATTGTAGAAAAGATGCTGCTACAGAACATATATATTCAACAACCCTTGGAGAAAACATGTATTTTAATCAATAAGATTTCTTCTTGCAAATAAGTAAGTGCTTTTGTACATGCTGAATTACTGGGCCTTTCTGAGCAGCTGAATGGCATTTCCTCTGAAACTTTTCCTACTGTGAGTTTTTGATACTGGGCAAATTTAGCTCTAATACAGACCTTGATGGGAGGAACTTCTTGACATGAGGAACAAGGGGACTTATAAAAGCTGCAGGCTGAGTAAGATCGTTTGAAAACAGTAAATGCAACCTCATTAGGAAATAATAAAGATAATCTAATGTAGGGCGTACTTTGACTATTTTAGTGGCATTTCTACAGTGTCTATGTCAATACTTCATACAACAATTTTGCATTAGAAGTATTATTTTTTCTTACACATCCTCACTTTTAATACTCTTATTTGAAAATATAAAACTTCATGCTATAAAAAATACCTCTGAATAAAAATCAGTCAGAATTCTATTAAAAAAGTGTTCTAAGTTTTAAAAATTATTTATAGCCAGCAAGATTACATTACTTTGTTCAGAACAGAAATTTCATTTTGCAAAGGAACTAATGATTTCTAAAAGGTCATTCTGTTTATAGAAGAAATAAAGATAGCTATATTATCTAAAAAAAATTAAAAGTTTCAGGAAGTGAAAAAACAACTTTGGTTACCAATTTGTATTTTAATTTTATATTGCTAAAATGACACATTTTATTTATGCAGAAAAAGGGGTTATAGACAAGCCTTTTGCTCCTTATTCTGTCTCCCTAATCTGTGTTTTGTCATTAATGTCATATGTTAGAATAATTATATCAGTGTACAATATGTTAATTTCTATCTGGTTACTCATTCCAAATACACAATGATTCCTCAGTAAACAAAATAAGGTAGTAATAAGGGCATTTAAATAATATAGGTGATGTGTTCTAAATATAATAGGAGCTATAAATCTTAAGCAAAGTCATTTATTCTTTACAATATTTTTGATTAAACTTCATTTTAAACTATTACTAAAAAATAATGTTTTGAGGGAATAAAAAGACTTTATAATACCTTAAGTCATACTTTGAGACCAAAATATTTTAAAATGTTTCAATATTTCAGTCACTTTTGTTTCAAAGGATACCAGATCTCTAAATACAATAGGTATTTAGTCAATCCATGTCTTAAAGCACTTACTGAGGTGTTGCTGTCATTTTTTTTTCTGTAGTGAAAAATGAGGATAGTATTATTTACTTGAGTATAAGAGTTAGTAATTACCATTTGCATAAATTTGGATATAAAATAGCAATGTTTTTAAATCTGAACAATTTGAGCTGTATTGTTGTTTGCTTGTTGTTAGGATTTTTCCAAGCATCACAAAAGGGAGCAAAAAAGAAAAAGTATTTTTGTGTAAAATAGCTATTCTGTTTTCATTCATTCAATCCTGGTTTGTATTTCAGTGTTCTAACTTTAAAAATACTTACACGTACATGTGAATGACTTTGTTGTTTGGTTTTTGTTGGTTTTGGTTTTTTTTTTTAGTCTTGAAACGTGTTCTTTACAAACTTTATCTAAGTGTGCTTCAAATTCTGATAACAAGAGTAAAATAAATATATTCCCTATTTATGGTATTAACTTAAGAAGTCCTGATTTTGGTTAGAAGGCAGTGGGAAGAAGTAAAATATAAGTTAACTGAGTGAAATATATGTGTGTCACATTAAAAATCCCTAATTAATCATCAATTTAATTCTGATACTATCAGAGATGGAAATCCAATACATGTATCTTGGATTTCTCCAGAAAGCACAATACGCTTTAATGTACTTACAGAACATAAAAATGTCCAGACAGCTCAGTAACAAAATTCTAACTCTACTTCTAAGGTATTCAACTTACTCTTCCTCTTCAGCCATAGTGTCTGATGTTTGATATGATATAATCAAATTGACATTAGATTATCTTAGATCTCGCTCTTGGTTCTTCCAGAATGGAAGATTTCTGTCTGTGTTACTCTGAGCACCATTCAGAGATTCCCTCAAAACAATCAGGGGGCAGCACAACTCTTGATAACATCAAGAGGAGGAAACACAACATGTGATAAGAGACGTATTTCAGACAAGAAACTTGGTTTATAAAAACACTAGTATTTTTCAACAACTACAGTTTCTGAATAAAAATATTTTTCTGTCCAAACATCTTGGTTATCACAAGGAAAAATAAATAAAACAAGGAAAAAAAAATCCTTGATCTTTTTGACAGCTATTATTTGAAAACGTAATTTTGGCAAAGGTTAAATGCTTTTCCTAAACCTACTCCTACTTTTGTAAAATACTAATCAGCATCTAATCTGTGGTGCTGATGCAAAATGCCATCATTTTTCATTTATAAACTAATTCTGTGTATTACTTCAGCTGATAAAGTGACTTGTTGGTTACTTCCCATCCAGTAAATGCATTTAAGAAATGCAGACCTCTAGCATATGCTATCATAAACTCATCCACTCATCTGACTCGAGAGACCAGCAAGAACCCTACCTAAAAGTAGTAGTGCATACGAGATAGGCAAATGAAACAGTAAAAAGATGTAAAGGTTGTATACTTTACCACACCATGCTCAGGCATGGGAATGAAGAATATCCCAAATGTTTAGTACATATTGATATACTAAAATACTGTAAGCTACCATCACAGACCATTCCTTTTTCAGATTAAGAACTATGAAAACACCCCAATTGAATCCATTAAACTCCGAAGTCTGGAGACTTTACAGAACCAAGTAAATAAACCAGAACCATTGGAAAAATGATTAAATAGGTACTTTGCCTTAGTTTCAAATGCTTAACTGTTAGAGAATGAAAATCATGCAAGAAGTACTGAAAAGCTGCCTGTAGAACACAGCACTTACTGGGGAACCTTTTACACAATGGGAGGCATTGATTTTATCATTTAGAATCATCCCGTTCAGAGAACAACAGTAAAGAGCAGGAAGACATAAAGGTGAGGGTCTGTCAGGATCAGATTCTAAACAGTAGCAAGGGAAAAGGTGGGTGGGAGAAAGCCACTTACTATTTTTTCTCTCACTGCTTCCGCATGGTCAGTTCCTGACAAAGGTGCTGTTTGAATGGGAATTTCTGCTTCCTGAGCTTTTTCAGCTTTCAAAACCATTTGTGAAATCTCAGCTGTCAAATCCTCTTTCTTAACATCCTCTTGCTTCTTAGCTTGCAGTCCCTTAAAAGGTGCTTCAACTTCTGATTTTTCTCCAGCAAGATGGTCTTTAGTCTCCGTTGTAATTTGTTCTTTTTTCTCCTCTGGATGTGCTGTGATCTTCTCTGGGTGCACAGGTTTATTATCTTCTTCCAATGTGCTTAGGGGTTTCTTCTGGTCTGAACTTACTGTTGCTGGAATTTTACCTGCTGAAAGTGCCTTTGACAGTTTCCCTTGTTGAAGTTTTGATTCTTCTTTCTGAGCTTCATGTTGGATTTTGTCCACTGATGAAGTTTTCATTATTTTCTCATGTTGAAGTTTTGGATCTTCTTTCTGAATTCCTTGTTGGATTTTATCAACTGAAACTGCCTTTGACAATTTGACCTCCTGAAGTTGAGCATCTTTCTGAGCTGCATGTTGGATTTTGTCAGCTGATAGCGCCTTTGCCATTTTCATCTGTTGGAGTTTTGAGTCTTCTTTCTGAATTCCATGTAAAATTTTGTCAGCTGAGGGTATCTTTGCCAATTTTGTATCTTGAAGTTTTAGGTCTTCCTTCTGAACTCCATGCAAAATTTTATCAGATGAGGCTGTCTTTGTCAGCTTTGTTTGCTGGAGTCTTGGGTCTTCCTTCTGAGAAACACGTTGGATTTTATCAGCTGAGGGCGTCTTGACGAGTTTTCCCTGCTTAAGTTTTGCATCTTCTTTTTGAATTCCTTGTTGGATTTTATCAGCTGACAATGTTTTTTCCAATCTCCCCTGCTGAAGTTTAGGAACTTCCTTCTGAACGCCTGGTTCTTCTTTTGGTTTTGCTGCTACTGCAGTAGGCAGTGAAGAAGTCTTCTGAGGGGAATGTGAGACAGCAGGCACAGGCTCTTTTTGAGGAGTAGCAGGTGGTTTGGATACTGGTTGTGAAGGGCCTGCTTTTGGAAGCGGCACCTTGCCCATATCCCCAAGTTGTCCTGACATTGCCCTTTGGGTCTGGCAGTTTAAGCACAGCCATTCCTGCACCTGTGAAAAAATAAACATAGGACCTTACTTATTTGAAAAATTAACAGTAAAATAGTATAGTGTTTTCAACTGACAGAGTCAGAACACTAAGCATACTGAAAAGTTTCTTTACTGTTCTTGGAGGAAGATCCATAACACCTAACACAAATTAAGCATGTCAGGTTACAAAAAAACAAGCTAAACAAATATAAAAAAAACTGTCATTACATTGTCCCACAGTACAGTGACATTTATGTACAAAGTCTGCTTACATATTTCTAACATCTGATGTTTTCTAATGCCTCTATAATCTATCAACAGATCCCTCTAATTCTGTAAATCCAAGTAAAATGGGACCAACTGGTATACATGGCTCTGTGTTTCTCTTCAGAAGTTACCTTCTCTCAAACCTGTGTATATGAATTAGTGAGTAAATTTCAGATGGATGTAACCCAAAAGGAATATCACCTGTCTGCTCTCTTTTATTGCTAAATCCCTGCTGCACACAGGCTGCTTTTACTCTTATTCCCAGAAAAAAAGAAAGAAAAAAGGCAAATCATAGAATCATAGATGCTTATATCTGTGCAAAAGATCTTCTTGCCAGTTGCCTAGCTACTATGTGTGAAGCGTAATCAGATTGATTCCAGAGGGATTTGGGATATAGGTTTTTTAGAATAGCAAAAGGAAACTTTAAACACAGAAAGTACTGAAAGAAAAAGCCCAGAATCTTCTGGATTCTAGAATAGATAATGAAAGCTCTACTTCAGTTGTGCAAAATGAGCTTCACTGGAGGATACGAGGTCTATCTTATACATTGAAGTCCTGGTATGTTTGTTTTTATGTCCTTTTACTGTGATGATGGAAGGTCTCAGCAATTCATTTATTGTATGCCTACTCACTGTTCATATACTTGTTCCTTCTTAGATTGTCACTTCTGTATAATAATTTAAATCCTTCACAAGCTCAACTCTTTGAATTACCTATAAGAACTTTAGCAAATTTACTAAGAATATTATTTAGAAACAGCTGCCCAGCCACTGTTTCAGCTTTGTACAGTTCCTATTCATTCTCTTTGAGTAAAGTTCTTCAACTCAAAGACTGTTTTGTGCTGAGTACATAGTAGAACAAGTCTCTCAAAAAGGAACATAAACACAATAAACATGAGCAAAGGAAGCTGATGGTGAGCAAATTGGCAAGCTGCACTAAATCTTGTCAAGAGATGGAAGTCCCACCCCTCCTATACTGATGCAAGTGATGCTAGTGAAATGACCTGGAATTGTCCACACAGTCAGCGAGTTAATGAACCTTGCCATTGTCTTCTTGGATTTTTGTTACATTTGCAGTTATTTACCACTTTATTTTTTTGTGCTGCTATATAGGCACAGCAAATACTTATTCCAAGTTATGCATTTTAAATTCCAATCTAAGCTTTTTAAATCATGTGGATATTGGATCACAAAAGAGCCCACAAAAATCTTCTTATACCACCAGCCCTTTAGCTCCTTATTCTGTCAGAATGGTTCTCTGTAAAATCAAATTTTGTACCATGAAGTCATATGCCTCAGTTTTAGACTTGTCATTTCCTCAGTTAACCTCATGCCCTGAATGCAAGCTTTTCCCTGAAGGTATCTTTTCAGTTAGCCTGTCAACCCAAATTTATTAGGACTTGGGAAATGGACATCATCTTCTTTCAGCAGTCTTTGCTACAGTCTTTACAGAATTCTTCACACCCTTTAGTTTGTGAATTGGCAGTAGACACTATTATTAACATAACAAGTGATACCAGAATGCTTTAATATTCCAAATCCATGGCTCTGTCCCTGTATTTTCAGCAAGCCTTACATGCCCATATTGCTAGACAGAACAAAGAAGCTGTGTCACAATGTTCTCATTCGGTTTTGTAATAAACAAATGTCATCATGAAAAGGGCACACATCTAACATTATTGTGAATGTCTATTTTTCAGTTGTCATGCAAAAGCTCAGGCATTTCAGTTCCTTTGCTTTTGTATTTGCATACCACAGTGTTGGATAATTTCAAGTTGAAAATAGTAGGTGAACTATTCCGTCCCCCTTTCAGACAAGGATTTTCTATTGAGGTAAGTTGATACTTTCATTACCTACTCTTGGCAAATGCAAACTGGTAAACAAGAGTTTTTCTGTAACTTGAAATGAAGGTGAAGCCAAATCCTCTAAAACACCTCTAAGTTACTTCAGAAGGCAAATGCTTCAGTTTAATTTAGATAACAATCAACTAGTTCCTTTGTCATGGTTAGATCGTATCTTTATCCATTCCTAATTCTTTCTCCTCTTTACTCTTCTCAGTAAAACAAAACCATAAAACTAACACAGGAATGAAAAAAGCTTTAAGAGATAAATATCTGAAAAAATAATATCCTTCAGATTTCACTATCTAAAATAATCACATCACAAAACAGAATCTTTTTCCCTTATTTAAAAAAAACCCTTATTTAAAAAAAAACCCCTTATTTTAAAAACCACAATATAACTATGAAAAGAAAAGCACAGTTCTTCTCCTTAATTGCCTCATAAACAAAGAGGGAGAAGCAATGCAGGCAGTCATTAAAGTATTTTTCTTATTACTCAAATTTGCCATCTTCTTTTTTACTAAGCAAAGATATGAATATGTTTCTTTGAAAATACAGTAAGCTTGTATTTAAAAGTAAGAAATCTCTGGTACTAATATATTCTAGTTGTTATGAAACTCTAGGACAGTTTTACTTTGGATATTTACTCTTAATTGACTTGGTTTTTATGTTCAGAAAATTGTACAGCATGTTTCCAATATCTTATATGAATAATCCACTTAATGAAATAATAGAAAAAGTAAGAAAATAGCCCAGGAATTTCACAGGAGAGGAAAAGTAACCTGATGAGTACTGCAAAATCCATCTTGAAAATAAGAAAAGAAGTAAGAAAAAGCAGGAATAAGGAAAACCAAAAATTGAGCTAATTCAACTACTGACATGAAAATTTAAACAAGCAACAAAATATTTAATATCTTTGTATATAAAAGGATACCCACACTGCAGTTAGGACTGCTTCAGAGATAAACGTATAGTCTATATAATATGTGTTTTAATATTGTTTTCTTATAATAGTGAGACTGAATACAAGAAAATGCCAACTGCCCTCAACTGAGCCTCTATGGTGTCCAGAATTAGGAAAGTATAGAAAACTATATATAGAGATGTATATATAGAAACTACTATAGAAAGGTTCTCACACATACACTATGTGGCTGTGTAGGTCACAGACAATTTTCCAGCATCATTCTCTGAATATATACTCATAAATTTTACCTAAAATGTCACTTAAGATCTTAAACATATTCTTATATTACACAGCAAGTGGAGAAAGGATGTGCAAACAAGTGCTTAGTCAGGTGGATAGTTTTGTAGGAGAGGTTAGAAGAAGACGGCCAATTTAACCTGGGGAAATGAATCCCACAACTATGACTTATAGAGGAAGAAAGGTATACTGGCTGCAAACCAAATGGACATAAATTCTCCATGGATAAATTTAGGTTTGAAACTAGAAGACCTTCCTTGCCATTAGTGATTTGCAGTTTGGAGTATGATACAATAGAAGTGGTGGTAGGAGAACTGCAGCTGATTTCAATATATGTGATTCCCAACAAATCACTGAATGATTCATGAAATCCCTCTAGTTTTACAAATGGCATTCCTGTAATAGTACTCATAAGTAGAATACATTATTATTATTAGCTTTACATAGATTCATAGCATTTAGCTGGCTTCAAATGTCAAGCTATCTTTCGGCCACCAGAGATCACAGAAATCAATAAAAGTTGGTTCAGGTAAATATAAAACATCAACTTAAAACAACAACACCAACCACTAAGAAATTCTGCAGAAAAAAAAAGTTTGTGAACAGAAAGAAAGGATTACTTTTTTTTTTTTTGAGAATGCCTTTGTTGTTGTTTGAAGTTGCAATCAAGCTGAGCTTGTTATCTGAACAATTTGAAAAGATGATCAGCTTTCTTTCTCAAACACAGGCTTTCAGTATGTGATTGAGGAAGAACAAGTTATCAAAGCATCTCAGATTATTGTCATTAATTGATAAGATTACTCTTAAGCCTTCAGAACTAAGTTTTTTTCAACAGTTTTAATTGCAGAGTTCTATACATACCAGTTACCATTGCTTATGTGACCTGTTGGTGTATACATTAAAAGTCACATAAGCTGACATGACAAAAAATGGATTTTATATCTTCTGTTGCCATGGGGAAGCTAATACAGCAAAAAAATGAGTGACAGACTCTTATCTATTTTTACTGTATTCATCAGTAGAAATATTTGCTGCATGCCTCCTGGTTACATGCATAGCTATTGAAGACCATGACTGACACACAGGCTTATGCAACTCAGTTATGGTGTACACACGAAGGTCTGAAAAGACTTTGGTCAGTATGTTGGAAGATACAACTAGTATCAAATTAAGAATAGAATCAAGCTTACAAATCTTTTTATCAAGTTGGAAGTTTTACAGAAATCTAGAATATGCCCCAAAAATTGATATTTAATCTTTGCCTGTTAAAGGCACTGCCACTGACAGAGCTGGTGTTTGCTCTGAACAGTGATACTCAGCAGATGGTCTGCCTGATGAGGAGCCATTTCTGCATCCTGCTGTAAAGCACTTTTTTTCACTTGGTGTCTGATGCGCTGCAATAAAAGTAATACCTATTTTAAACTATGGTTTCAGTCTACAGTCTTCTGTCTTAAATTATGGGAATTCTCATCATCACTGAAGGAAATAAAGCAGTTCTAATAACAGAAACAAATATCTGAAAACGGGTTTAGCTTGCCATCTTTACAATAAAATGTTTTAAAGTAGAACTGTCATTGAATCCCTTTAAAATTACTTGTTGATGGGTTTTTTTGCCTTCAGTTGCTTTATACAGCATCTCTTAATGGCAATATATCTCATGCTTTTAAAGGGAGAAAGAAACATTTCAGAATATTAGAAGACATTCAAATCATATAAATTCAAGTTTATTGGAATTACTGTATAATTATTCAATGCAGTCTAACTGAACACTTCTTTAGACTGTTAAAATTTTTTTTGTAGCTTAGCATCACTCAAAGCACTGAGGCAGACACTACGTAAGAAGGCAAGAAAGCAGGATTTCCACTGAACTTTGTATTGTATAGACGTTTAGAATTACTGTTGCTAACTTTTACCTTCAATGGAGAAAAGTGGGAATATTTACAAGGCAGATTATCTCACCTACCATAGGACATTAGATAAACAGATGGGTACATTAAAAAGTACTGTTTGTGTCCACTAATTATAGGGAAAGAGTGCAGATGATTACACCAGTTGCTCCTGTCTACAGCTGACCTAATGAATATCATCTTGATTTTTAAGATGGAGGAAACCATAACAAACAAGAGAAGAATACAGATCTGGGAGAACACACAATTGCAAGGAGATAGCATTGACCAATACACTGGGTGCATTGTTACCCTCCTCAATATCTGCTCTACAGTTCTTATCTTGCAGGCAGTGACTACACACAACTGCTCTTTGGATATTCCTCTTCTTTTTGTTTTTCTTTATCCTTAATGTCTTCTATTCAAGTTCTCATTTGTTCACTAACAGAAGCTTTCAGGGACTCAGAATTTCTGAATAAACACATCTTGGATGCTGGACTGATAACAACATAAGAGCTCAAAAAGGTGCCAGTCCACCTATGTTTCTAAAGTGTTGGTACATCCCAAAAAATTCTTCTCTGCCTTGTTATTATTCTGTCAAATAAAACCTGTTGACCTCACAGGTCCCTTTCAGCTGCAACTATTACATGATTCAAAGAATGTGCTAAAATATAATACCCTGGCAACAGAAACTGTAACATTTTATTCAGTCAGAATGTTTCAAAATCTAAACTCTTAAATAAAAGATCTATTTTATAATCATAGAGCAATCAGCAAGTTATTCCCAGTGCCCTAAGATTTTGCTTTGGCTCCAGAAAACTCTGAAAACACTTATGGAACTTTTTCAGCTGTTTTGATGTCACCAATTATCTCTTTCATTTCTCCCATACCAAATGGAAGGAAGAGAGCTGTAAATATTGCAGTAGATTACCAGAGAAGCACAGAGGAATTGGTGTTTCTAATTCCCAATTAGATGACAAGACCAATTTCAATTACCCTGCATCCATGACAAATGATCATGCTGTTGTGCATTAATAGCAGTATATGACCTCTCTTTACATTATTATTTTGACCATATAACTGTATTTATTCCATTTAGATCCCATAGACCAAAGAAATCTAAGGTTGTGTTAGTGTCTGAAGTAATAATTTTACAGTAAAAGACTTTTAGTAACTAGCTGCTTACAAACTGGCTTACTCTGAGCTTTAAAACTTTAGGTTATTGCAATCCTTCCTGGCATATTGATTTTGAGTAGTCCTTGCATGCTCCTTTGTACCCTTTATTGTATCAGTCTCAAAGAATAACAGTTTTCTATGCCTTCTAGAAGCTGAATCACTATACCCCACACAACTGGTCAGCAGATAGCGTGAGCATTCCCAGCCCATCATTGCTATTATTTGTTCTGAACTGACAAAATGTCTAGTGTCACGGATGGCTCAGAAACAACAAACAATTCCATCCCCTGAAGAATTTGTGGTCTATTCGGTCCTGTGTTCAATGCTGACCTTTTATGGAGAGTCTAAAAAAATTGTTTTTGTTCTAAAACTAGGGCGTAGCTGTAGAACTAGTTGAGATTAATTCAGTAGTAATATGCTTAATGTTTCCAAGTGCCTAGTGCTCAGTGGATATTTATTACTTCTGAATGTTTATTTGATGATAAACTACAAATACAACCTTTTTATCTGAACCTTAATGGATCATATTAATTAATAGCTCAACCACTCTCTGTAAATTCTTTTTTATTTGTGTTATCCCCAGCAGAAATAGAGAGACAACTGATAGACATCATTATTCTAAAAGTCATTTTGTATTTTGTTTGCTTTTGCAAACAGGAACATCCTAAAACTAACATGTGCCGTTCATTTCAACAATATGCTTTGCAGGAACAAAAATCTCTAAGACAGATTGAAATGTGTCTGCTTTTTGCTCATATTTAGTCTATTACTGCATGAATAGCCCTTTTTATCAAGGGGGATCTGCATGCTATTCCACATCACTGGAAGTGGCTGAACCTAAGCTCCAAATGAAATGCTATGGAGAAGGATGGAAATACTCAAGAATAGAAGATTTGCATTTTTTTCTCCTAGCTCAAACCAGTCTCATCTCATCTAAATTTTAATACTTAAATGAGGATCTAAAGCTTTGTCTCTGGCTACTCAAATTCACTCACCAGGCTATGGAACATTATATGAACACCACTGGTGGTCTGAATATTCCTGATGAGGGAGAGAGGTTGCAGCTAACTGCTCCAAACAAACTTCACTTCAAGGATGAATTTGAGATGAGCTGAGAGCGTACACTAAAGTCTGAAGACAAACCTTTATTAAAAAGATAGCCTGAAGTAAAGCCCTAAATTTGTGATCATATATCTAAAGAAATAGTCTGATTTTTTTAAAGCTCAAAATTCCCACCGACTCTTATTGTTCAGTTCACTTCTTATGTCTGAATCTTACTTTAATCAGAACTGCAGTGTGCAAATCTATTTCCTTGCTTAATGTTTATTGTACTTGGCTTTACATTTCATAATCATTTAGTAATGATTTATGGGTAATGTTTGCTCTCACTGTGACTGGTGCATTAATCCTTCAGGTGCCTGAAAGTGGGGGAGGGGGGAAGGCAAAGAAACAAGAAGATAAAATACCAGGGAATAATTAGTAATCAAGTAAGCAGCCTGTTCTCAAGGTAGAGAGCCCAGGTCCAGCCCAAGTAAAGGAAAAACACCTATTTGGAAATTCATCATTAAGGTTCAATATGTCAATTTCCTGGTACAATGGCAGCTACCATGTCAGTAGAGAATAATAAACAAAGGAAATAGATATTGTGCAGAATGACAGGACTTTTTGTGATAAGACACGTGCAGAGAGGCAGATACACCTTCCAATGACTCTTCCGAATGGACATCTCTCCTAAACACCTCCCTGCTTAAAGACTTTAAGATGATGACGAGGACAGGGAGAGATGGCAGAGCACAAAATCACAGGGTCAGAGCTGCCATCTCCTACAGTAACACTACCTGCAACATATGGGCCAGAATTACACTTTATCATTAGGTGTGGCCTTTTTCACGGATAAAAAGGCAAATTCTCAAGCTTCAAGGCAACACAGTCCAAAGCCCAGGGAAAGGCAGCCAGAGAGATGAGCTGCAGGTACAAAACTGGGGAAACCAAGTTTTTTTTAGTGTCTTGACTTCTGCCTCTTCTAAGATTTATGCTGATTATGTCACAGGAATTCTGTGGTAGACACATTTCAACTAACACTAATCTTTTCTGCATGTCCTGCTCATTGATTTTATCTTGCCCTTTCCTGCCTATAATTTTGCCCTTGTATAGCTACAAAATAGGAAACACTGGGAAGATTTGTTTTAAACAGGAATATGCCATTTAGTCAGCAAAATAATCCTGTCTAACACAGTAACACAAAAAAAAAGGGAGCATAGCATGTAGTTCCATAATTCGGCAAATATATACACAAAAAATTAAAAATAATTTTGATTTTTCTTGGAAAAATTCAGACCAATATGCATTAAAATTTCTTCTCAATATTTCTTACAGAAACACATTTGCAATCTGCTTAAAAGCATAACATACTGTAACTCTACAGTATGACTTAAAGCAGATGTTTTCTTGGCGTTTAATATGCAAATAAATCCAACATACTCCAGCAGTCATTCATAAGCTTGAGTTTATTTTCAAGAGACACCAGGAAGAAAATTATGCAAAGAAAATACAAATAATCTAAACCAAGTAAGTCTGTGCAGAACAAATGTACTGCTAACTCTGAATATAAATACTAAACATAACAGGAAAATATTTAAACTCCTAGGGGAAAAAAAAAAATCCAGAAAAGAAATAAAAGCAAATTAAATGAGGGGTGTGAAATTTTCTGTCTTGTTAGTGTTACAGATCAGTGATATCTCCCTGTAAGTGGAGTAAGACCCAAAAACACTGAGTTGAACTATGGTAAGAGAATCTAGTTTCCCCATGGACTTTAAATGCCTGGTAACAGATGCATGCACTATGCTGTTACCTATGCTGGAGATTCATACTCAGGGTAAAACCTCAACTATATCATCCACAGAGTGCAAGAGCACATTCATAAAATGGAGCATCATAAATTATTAACCTTGTTTGTGTTTTATGAAATATTTGTTTCTGTATGAATAAATCCGTTTTAATCACAACTCCACCATCATTCCTAAATAAAAACATTACATGTTTCCAATCTCCTGAATTACTTGTAGTTTATTTGTTTTGATCTTCTAAAATTCAGTTTTTCACATGTTAAAATACACATTTTAAGGTACTGCTTTAGTGATTTTTTTAGTGATGAAGTGGCAAAAAAGTTCAACATGGACAGCAAAAGATAAAGTGGCCCTGAAATGATCCCCCTGAAATCCTGAGTTGCTTTTCACTGCTTTTTTCTATCTCCAGAAGAACAAAGAATTATCTCAAAGCAACTATGTTATCTTAGCTTTAATACTAATTACACAGTAGCTTAGCTAGTTAAGACGATTCAGAATTTCTCCTTGATGAGAACACAGAGGACTCCTCTTGGCATCTTCTGCCCAATGCTCTAAGATACTAAATTTTTCATTAAAAGGGCAAATCAATCTCACACTCATACATTCATGACTTAAATGCAGATAGACATTCACATGCATACTCATATCTGCAGAACACTGTAGGAAGCCAAACAAACTCAATATATTCATAGATTCTTATGGTCAGAAGGGACCATTATTCTCAACAGATTTGAGAATTTTAATACCAAAATCCATCTAGTTTCACCAAGAGGTTTCTGTTCTCAAAGTTTCACCATATCTTTTGGAAAGATGCAAATTTGTAGGGTGGGAACCTATTCAAAGTTAATTGTTCCAATCATTAATCTATCTCCAGAAAATTTCTTACATGTAGAGTGTTAGATGACACAAAAAAACACACAAAAAGTTAGTGAAAACAGAAACATGTAATTATATTTATCTTTCTAAAGAATCATGTTAAAATTTTAAAAATTAAAAACTTTAAAGGAAGTATTATAAGATAAATAATCATTTGATAGAGGCTCTGAACTTTCCTAATCACCTGGCCAGACTAGAAATGTATGTTATACTCCCATTACCTTTTGGCAACTGCAGTTGAAAATACTGCAAATACTGCAGTTATTTTGTCATAAAAAATGTCTTCTGTTTTAAAATAGACAAAACTCTGCAACAATAATGCTAAAATATTTAATAAATATGGCTTTACTTTGAAATCATGGAGTTTCCAGTTTTGTACCTTATGTCAGATTTAAGAAACTTTATTCTTGCGGTTAACATCACATTTGTATTGTTCTCACAATGTCAGCAGAAACTATGGGAGCTTAACTTTTACCTTGAAAGTACATTATGTCTTCAACTATGTTTTAAAAGGTTGTTTGATGCTAAAGTATCCTTAATACAACTTTCAGAAACACTGCAAATTGTAGAAAACTTTTCAAAGGATTTTAAAATACTGTTAATATAAAATGCTACTGGGTTCTAAGGTTAACTGCTTTCCAGTCTGTTGACAAGAACCCATCTGTCCTTTTGGAAATAAACAACTGTCCCTAGTTCTACACCCAAAATATTAACATCTGTCACAAAAGTGAACAAATATCTTAATTTTCCAAACCTTGGACTGAATTCTGTCTATCTCCTGTTAAAAATCAAACAAGTAAATGAAGCAAAACAAACAAGCAAAAACCCAAAACCAAACCCCAAAACTTAACATAAATAGCAAACAAGTAAGTAAGAGCAAAATTAATTTGTATTTTCAGGTTGTCAGCTTTTGTTTCCTGATGATTCCCTATGTGGACCACAATTATTCATCTATCAAACGTGCTCCTGTTATTTAGAACAGACATCTTATTTTCTCGTTGAAAGTCAATTTTGAAGTCTTAATTAATCTTGAAGCATTTGCTCAACCCTTGAAACACTCTTTTAAAGAACCTGTTTACATCATAGATAATACAACATGATGCAATCTTCCAGGAAGAGTGATACTAATTAATTTAATTGTAGGGTCCATATTAAGACAAGAACAAACATCTGGAGATAAAAATGACAAAGAAGTCAATAGCTCTCCGTTTTTCTGTTTTTTGGAAGGGAAGGAAAACAACAACAAACCCCAAACTTTAAAACTTATCTGCATTTGTTTTATATTAATTTCTTTCTTTCCCCTTTTCTCTTTGTAGTTAGGGAGAAGGAGGTATGAGATGAAGAAAAAATGGAGAGAAGAGTCAGCTGGGTTAGACATGTCATAAACATGCACATAAAATGTAGGCTAGGATTTTTTCTGGAAGAGGGTTGTTAATGAAAAAATGTGTTCATCTCTGTTCCCCAGGATATAACAATCCAGATTCAGCCAATGGAATTCAGGAGATTAAACTAAACTAAGGGTTTTATTCAGATAGAACCTCCACTGTTCTGGGTGAAAAACCTGAGCAAGAATTTTACATGCACCTTTATGATAATGTTATTCATGTTCACAGATAGATCCACAGTTTTCTCAGTTATTTATAACCTCTCCACTCACCTCAAGATACTCAAATAAGAAATGGTTTGAAAATTATGAAATAACAACAATTCACATTAATTTAAAAAAAAAAAAGTGGAAGAGACTTTGCTGGCTATCTTTAAATCTCCTTATTTGTCTAAATTATCACAATTTCCAGAAAAATAAAACCAGCCTTTTGGTAAAACCAATCAAAATACTTCTTGGTTTTGTTGCATCTGAAAAATTTAGCCAGTTTGTCATCTTCATTTTTAATTTATAAAACCAGTATAAGACTTTTTTTTTTTTTTATGTTTTGTCTGTTGCTTTTTTTAAAAAGAAAGATCTATTCAGAGTAGAAACTTACTCATATTTTTATGCAACCACATAGTTTAAATTAGGAATTCTCATTTACATTCTAATTTTTTTTTCTAAATCATATAAAACATGAAAGGAAATTTAAAGAAAAAATCCAACATTTTCGTAAAATAACCATCTGCCTAAGTAAAAAATAAATTAGCTATGTTATATATTGGTAGACATTCTAAATAACTATAGACACCAAGAGTCTTTTAAACTTGGGTTACAGAGAGCTTCAGACATAAATGCAGGAAGAATTTATTACAGACATTGTAACTCCAGATGCATGGCACAAAGAACTCAAATTTCGTTCTAAAACATAACAGAAATTATCATATCTATATTATAGACTATGTAATCTATTTCCAGGCCTTTGACACTGGAATAATATACACTGTGCTTGTAAAATGAACCATTTATGGAGCCCTCTTCAAAAAAACATCTCTAGGCAATGAAGTGGAAAGTTCACATCTGTCTTCAAGGGCAGAACTGGAAGCAGTTTCCAGTGTGCAGAAGTGAATTTTTGCACATCAAGGCAGTTACAATTATATTTTTCAGTAATCTGAATTTCATATAAATCCAGTACTTCAGAAATTTATTTTTTTAAAGATGACACTTGGATACAATCATGCCAATTACTCCACAAAGAACACTAAGCAGGTTTTTTAAAAAAACAAACAACAACTTGCATTTTTACTGTTGTGGGTTCAGATATTTTGCAGTATACATTTACTTTTTTTATTATTCAAATACAGTTAAAATATAAATGGAACAGGAATTCCAACAGTAAGTGTTTAAATTACATTGGTATCTGTAAAAAAAAAAATAAAAAATCATCATACTGCAAAGCTTCATTAGCTACTTTTCATCATAGTTAAAAAATGTTCTTTACAATTATAATGTATGACAGTAAAACTGCAGAGAGCTCAGAAATCACCATCTCTTTCCAGTTCATTCTTTCTAATGGAGTATTTACCCAATAAATCTTCACTGGTCATTGCATCTTACAAAACCAACTTGTTGATATATTTCTTTTTGTTGATATATGTACTGATTTGTTGATATCTAAGTATACTTAATATTATTACCAAAACATTCCTTAGAAATGACCGATAGGACAAATATTGATAGCAGTAATCATTCATGAATTCCATTGGTGATACTGATTACACCAGTAGGAATATGCAGCCAGATCTGCAGCAACATTGAATATTTTGGGACAAAAATTTATCTATGTAATTGCAGAATAAATTGTGCTGAACACAATAATGCAGAGAAGAACTAAGTCTGGGCTTGTTTGGTTTTATGTAAAAGGATTCACTGAATTAAATCAACAAACCCCAGGAACTGATTTAACAAGCACATGCACAAATAAAAATAGGAAATGGTCTAAGAGTTTAACTAAAATCTTAATCAAGCAGCAAAACTCAGTAATTACAAAAGCTGTGGAAAACAGACTGTACCACAGTGTAAGACTTGACAAGACAAGATGAATGTTCACAAAACGACATTACTGAAAAGAACTGAGAGACCCAAATGCTGGAGAGCAAAGCACACAGAAAACCCAGTGGACTTTGGGAAGCTCCATGTTAGCAAGGAACAAACTTTACTCCCATTAGTAAAGACCCTTCTCAGAAAAATGCTGATTTAAAAAAAGGGGGAAAGAAAATATGTGCTGCTCTGTGTGGTGAGCCTTCATGCCTCAATAAGTAATTTGTGTTATATAACAGCATTAAGTACAGTAACAATACACGTTAAGAAAAATACATATCTGCAGGACTGGCTAATCTTTAGAGCTTCTTTCCTCTAAAACCTCATGAACCCTCTAGGAACTTGTATGTTTACTAGTTTGAGCTAAAAAACATGTTATTGTGGATTTGTTATAAAAGCTTACTGTCTGCCAAAGCACAGGGTTGAAAACTGATGTACAAAATTTTTTTAAAGTGCTTCTTCGCAATATGAATCCATTTTAATCAATATGTCAGAAAATGAATTCATTTTTTCAAAAGGAGCATCTGAAGCATCTATGCTTGATAGAGCCTTTTATGCAACCAGTTAGGCTCACTGTGTGAGATAAGAAAAATACATCTTCACCAGTCTAAATAAGTGAATAAGACTCAAAGTTCTAGAAATTATTTAAAGTCATCTTGAATACCATGCAGTACTTCAAACTCCAGCTACTTTTCTTAAATACCACTCAACAAAGTGAATTCAGTTTAATGTGCTGCCCAAAACCACCCATAAACCTTTTTAAGCCAACTCAGATTGGTTCTACTTGTCTGAAATGCCCCATGTTTATCTGGAAAGTGTCATCATCTGACATTATCTTGACAATGATGAAAGGCATCAAATACTTTTAAAATGTCTCCTTGTGGAAAAAAGGACTCTGTAACATTTTATAGCGTGCATATGTGCAAAGGGTCTCTTGGGACAATTATAGGACTGTTGTCAGGGTATGTAGGGATGCAACAAGAAAGGCGAAGGCCCTCTTCGAATTAACTCTGGCAAAGGAAGTAAAAAAGAACATGAAGGGCTTCTTCAAATACATCAGTGGTAAGAGGAAGAATAGGGAAAATGTGGGCCCACTGCTGAATGAGGTGGGAGTTCTGGTGACAGAGGATGCAGAGAAGGTGGAGTTACTGAAGGCCTTCTTTGCTTCAGCCTTCACTGCTAAGATCAGCCCTCAGGAATCCCAGACCCTGGAAGTGAGAAAGCTGGGAGGGAGGAAGACTCTCCACTGGTCAATGAGGATTGGATAAGAAATCACTTGGGCAAACAGAATATGCACAAATCCATGGGTCCTGACAGGCTGGAGAGCTGGGCAAAGAACCTAATGAAGTTAAATAAGGGCAAGTGAAGAGTCCTACACCTGGGGAAGAGTAACACAGTGCACCAGTACAGATTAGGGTTTGACCTGTTGGAAAGCAGCTCCAGGGAAAAGGACCTTGGAGTCTGGTGAACAATAAGCTATTATGGGACAGCAATGTGAACTTTTGGCCAGCATGGCCAATGGTGTCCTGAAGTGCACAAAAAAGAGTGCGTCCAGCAGCTCGAGGAAGGTTCTCCTCCCCTTCTACTCTGCAATAGTGAGACCACATCTGGAGTGTTGTGTTCAGTTCTGGGCTCTGGTTCTCAGTTCAAGAGAGACAGGGAAATACTGGAGAGAGTCCAACAGAAAGCTACAAGGATGATGAAGGGACTTGAATATCTCTTATGAGTAAAGGCTGAAAGACTCAGTGCTGTTTAGCCTAGAAAAGACTGAGAGGGGATCTTATTTATTAATCTAATTTATTAAATATCTGAAGGGTGGGTGTCAAGCAGAAGGGGCTAGTCTCTGTTCAGTCATGCCCTATGATAACATTAGATGTAATGATACAAACCAGAACACGGGAAGTTCCACCTCAACATAAGGAAAAACTTCTTTGAAGTGAGGGCAATGGATCTTGGAACAGGCTGCCCAAAGAGTTGTGGAGCATCTCCAAACTTTCAAAACCTGGACATAGAATGGCTACACGTTCCTATGTTGCATGCCCCAGGTGTTCCTGCTCTGGCAGGAGGGTTGGACTCGATCTGCAGAGGTCCCTTCCAACCTCTACCATTCTATGATTCTATGAGGGCACAGGTAAATTGTATTTGGGAAGCTGAAAGAATTGCTACCTTTTTTGTGTGCTAACTTCTGTCCTCATTAAAGTTTGATGGTTTTCACCAGAACAAATTAAGTTTGTGATATTTTCTGTTCTCATTACAATCTAAGTGACAAGAATGCATTATAAACTGCCATTATCTATCCCTTGTTACAAAAATAAATTATACCAGCATTGATGGCTGATAGTTTATCACTCTGTGTATAGATCTACTAGGTAGATAAGCAGTATCTAACTTTATTGTCACATTTACCTGGTGAGATTTACAAGTGTCATCAGTAAAACTGAGGCCTTTGCAAATTTATGCAAGTGTCATGTCAGATGCAAATAAAAATAAGGATTATCTACAGAGTTCAAATGCAGAAAAACCTCAGAGAATCTAGTTCAGCAACAACCGAGGTGGGAATAAATAATATTTATCTTCTTTTAGTCTTTCCTTCTGATCTAGGCCATTTATTATAAATTCTACTCAGTTTCTGCAGACCTAATTTATGTTTTCTAAAAGATTATTGTTTCTCCAGACTCTATTGATCTTTCTTCTGCCCTATATGGATGATGATGTGTTGCAATAAGACAGTTTGCCCATTTCAGGGTGTCAAAGTCCTGTTCAGATTGTAATTCAACAATAATCATAAGAAAAAGCTAAGAACAATTACAGTATTCTATTAAGGATTAATTAGAGAAGTTCTAATTTATTTTAGACCATCTAGTGAACCAGACACAAGCCCAGAAGCTGACCTTTAGTTCAGTGTTTATATTTCCACTTCCTCCCTGCTCACATTAATTATGAGGAAATCTAGTGTTATATTTTAGTAAAAAAAGGGAAGCAAAGAAAAGAAAATAATTTTATGATAAATATTCTAATCTCCTGTTTTCTATAGCATACCAGAAAAGTGTCAAGTACAAAACTGTAGATCATTTTTCATGTAGGAATATGAGTTACTAAGGCCTCGTTTTTAATCCTATATAGGGAAAGTCTGGCCATTCTAAATATCAAGGTTAAAGTAGGAATTCACACTAACTCCAGTTAGGTTTCTAAAAATATTCTTATGTAATTATAATTTCCACACTAAAAGATCTCTAGGTGCTGAACAGTATCCATCTTGATCTGCTAAGATCATTTGCTGACTGATGCAATACACACCTAGAAGTGCAGTGCTGACTGTAGTCACATTCAAGAACTGCTGATGTGTTTCAATGCACATCAGTAATTGCCATTGGAAAAAAAATGTCAATAAATCATGATAGGCATCCTGAAGTTATGTGTTTCCCATAAAACCTCATCTGAATTGTTAAAAGAATCATTGTGATTTAAGGCAGGTGTGTCGAAGTTCATCCTAAAGAGACCACTGAAAATTAATATTCAGGATGGTATAAGGAAATGAAATTGTTTTGTGTGCAGAACCTGTGAAAAGCAAGTTTATTTAAACTACAGAAATGTCAACAACTACTCCTCAAATATTGAACACTTAAACTGAAGTCAGATCTGTTCAGCCCACAGTGGCTGATAAGAACATCTGAAATGCTCTGTGTGTGTGTATGAATATTTATATTTTAATTTTAAGTTTCTATTTCTGTAGGCTACTAGTATTCACTGCAAGAGCCACTCAACCTTGATAGGGAAATTAAAAACTGTATACCTGGAGTCGCCGTAATCTTAATTGAAATCAGCTCAGTTTGTAAATAGTTAATTCAGAAGATGCTACTTTAGCATTGAAAAGATGACGGAAGAAACTAATGTGAAAGTCCTAGAAAGACAACGAATGCAATCTGCCCAGCCTCTCTTCTGAAATTTTTTTATTTTTTTTTTAAATAACAAGATAACTGTATATCTACCCTCCACTCCTTAAGTGTATAAACATCAGCTAAAGGAGTCAGAACAGATGTCAGTGGAATATTAATCTGACCTGACTTGAAACTCCAAACAGAATCTGTCTGAGCTAGTTACCCTAAACTAATTTTACAGTGTATGAAAAGAAGAGTGCATCTCAAGAACACAAATCATCTTATTTATCTCTCTTAAAATTAAATACAACACAGACATAAAACATTTTAAGGCAGAAAATTAGACATTAAGTCTGTACCCAGCTTGGTACACTATTTTGTCTTGAGAGGTACAAGTAATGATTAGCTCTCCATGGCCATTATCTACAAATAAATGTGTTGGGCTCTGCTCTCTGTCACTGAGGTCCAGTGGTTCAGGAGAGCTCCTGACCATATGTCTTTAATAGTCCTCCCCACTAAATATGTTTCAGTCAAAACCAAAATGACTTCATCCAGACTGTCAGTTGTGGATATTTTGCATGTTACTACACAACCTACAACCATAAACTGCCTACAGTTTGCTAAGGTGGGACATGCTAGAAACATACCAGGGAACACCCTAGTGATCAACAGTATGGATAGCTTCAGGTCAGTGTTTATTCCACAATTCAGAATTAGTTTATTCATAGTCTATATTGCTTACAGTCTCGTATCCAGTACGTTGTGTGAAAACATTTGAATACACCTAAAAATTTTATTTTTTCTTTTGTAATATTTCATTAAGTGTTTCAATGTATTCAGGAGAAAACTGTTTTAAAACAGATTTTCACTGAAGGAAATTGTTATTTTTGACCAGCTTCAGCTCTATAGCTTAAAGTAAAAACAGATGGATTTTCCCTTCTTAGCACAGGATACAATTTCTTTATGAATTAATTCACTCAATATTTAATTTCCCACAGATTAATTATAAGCTCTAAAACAGCACAAGGTAGATGATTTGCATCACAGAGCAACTCTTAAAAGAGTGTAGTTTGGTCATTAACTACAATTTGCACATTATCCCACATTACAGAAAGCAATTAATAGTATGAAATTACACATATATAATCACAGATGAGCAGAGTCAAGTGGGTAGAAGAAATGAAAAATAGTTTCTCACAAGTTCTACACAGGTTCAGATGGAGAAAAATATTTTGGTAATAGAAGGGACACAGATACCTTCTACCTCTTCCCTATGGAAATAATGTCATTTTTGGAGAGTGCACACATATGTGTGTTTGCAAGAATGCTTGTACACATAAGCATGTGACATATTTGCTGGTAACCTTGCAAAGGGCCAAACTAAACACAAACTAGAACCTCAGTTTTCAGGAAATAGAAATAGAAATGGAGAAAACATCATTGTTGTACCAAAATTCTTTTTACAGAGAATACATAATTTCCCACAAAGCAAAACTATTATTTTTCAAGGCATTACTATCAATTTCTATTAGAAGTAAAATCTGCTATGCAGAAAACAAAAACCCAACAAAAACCCACAGTGAAGAAAAATAAATATGATAAGCTTGGCTACCTGCATCCATGAAAATATAACTCAGTGATACCCACAAATAATGTGCAAACCCTGTCAACTATGAACAGTGAAGAATCTAATAATCTGCCTGACTGAATACTTGACAGTTTCAACCACTGTCTTTGAGGGTTTAGAACACTGTCACAATGGGAGACTATTATAGAGTTGAAAATGTAAACTGAAAATTTCTGAATTTCCAATTCTAGATTATATTTTAAATTTATTTTTTCAGATTAATTTTACTCTTAATTTATTCTGCAAAAATAAGGGTAAAATTACAATATTTTGGTGTCCCCTTTTCAGAAACTTTGCTGTATTATTGCAAATGTATGGGCCTTCAACCCCAGAATATTATCTGTAGCATAGGTCATTACCGCAGATGGAAATTGTATTTTCATTTTTACTTACTCTTCCAGAACAGTAGCCTTCCTGACAACTGTTTGTCTTCCTGACAAACCAATGCTGGTTTGTCAAGTTAGACATGGCTCATTGAAATGAAGTTCATTGAGAAGTGCAGAAGTCACTTAAGTTCAGAGAATCAACCATGTATTTTTTAACAGAATTGATTCTGGCTTAAGGTAAAATTCAATAAAAGGTAAAAATCAATAAAATTCTAACTATCAGCAATGTTCTAGATGTTCTACAACAACGTTATCAAGAAATGACTACATATTAATGCAGACTGATATTTTAGAAGTTAGTATTTTAAATTAAATTACTATGGTATTTTATTACTATAAGATGACACAAGTATCTCAAAGTCTCTCTTGCAGACCCGGATTACAAACCTCCACAGACAGTATACACACAAAAAGAAGGTACTAAAGAAGAACTTAACTTCAGGATGTTATTTCTTGAGCAATTCCTGTTTGGACAATTGGAACTTTACAAGTGGAAAGATTACCATTGACAAGAATATTCATCAACTTCCATTTTCAAGTACCAGGTATGAATGTATCTCATTGAGAATTTCCAATGAAGTACTTTTTTACATTCCAAAATGCTTATTCACCATACCCAAAACTACGTGGAGAAACATATCACCTTTGATAAAATGTTAGTCAGGAATGTGTTCTCAGATTTTCTAATATGGACAATATCAGAGAGTGTTTATTGAAATACAACAAATACTGATATCCATATTTTTAGAACAAAGATGCAGAGCTAACAAAGATATCAAAGAGATAAATTTACATTTTTGCATGAAAAGTTTTGATTATTTTTTACAATGTTCATTATTTGTGAAATTTATAATATTAAAAAAAAATAATCACAGAAATGTGAAAAATAAATGTCTGTTCAAAACAGGTAGAGAATAAATTTGAAACTGTCTCTTCCAACAAGTTCCAGACTCTTTGACTTGGCAATATTTTATAAACGTCAAGAGATCAGCAGTAAAGAAAGAGCTTCCTGTCCAGTTCTGACATGAACTTGTCTCTAATGTTTTCAGTTATGTCTGAAGTTTGGAATCTTTTTGTTCCTATGGAGTAGTTTTTCTAACTACTGCCAAGACGTAATCGTACTTTCTTGTTCAGCCAAAATTGAGAAAATATGAAGTAACTTCCACTCTAGAGAATTTATTTGATGTCTATTTAAGCAACTGATTTAATTCAGCAACATTTCCATTAAAGATAAAGTCCTTAGACAGTCTCTCTCACTGACATGCACAGAAAGCAGTGAGAGGAAGAGATAAGTGTACTAAGAATTTCCATTTCCAGAAGGGTGTTATGAAAGACACTGATTAATCTCACATGTCTGACGTGACAGGCAATGTGCAAATACATGATTGCTTAACACTGATAGAAACTGTCAACCAACAGGACACTTAGGTGATCTTTTTGTGGTGCTCAAAGATTAACTAACAAGCTGCTGCATGGGGATGGAAAGTGTGTATGTTCAAATAAAGAAACATAGCTCCATATAAATGATCTTTTTGGATAAGAAAACACTTTGAAATGATAGTGTAAGTCTTCATATTGCCAAGATGTGAAGAAACCACAGACATGGAAGTACAAGACACCACTGTTGTGGTCTGAGGGTGAACTGAGTGGGGCACGACAGGGGTAACCCCAGGGCCCTGCCTAGGACACTGGGGAGTCAGAAGGCAGCTGCTGTTCCCTCCCCTTCCCTGCCACACTCCATATAACAAGGAGACGCACAACCTTCCACTGTGGAAAGTCTTTTTAGCTAAGACCATGTAATGAATATGAGATCTTACCCTCCTACAGTCAGGAGAGGAGAGAGAGGAGCTTAGTCTGAGATTGTGACACCTAAAACTTTGTTTTCACATGTTAAGGGTGACATTCAATTGCTTGAACCTGGGTGTCACTGCACTTCAAATGTTTGACTGGATCCTGCCTCACCTAATGCCCGACCTTTTTATATGCATTGTGGTATCCAAGACACCAAAAAGAAGCTGGAAGATGAGAAAAAGTATCTACAGGAGACCCGTGCCTACTGGTTTGCAATCAAAAAGCAAAGAATGTGTTAGGAATTACTTACATTTAACCACCTGAAATCTACTTTAGCTTCCTGAGTTCACATTATGAAGAACTCACTACAACAGACTCCTAGTGGCATTTCTCTAGACTAACTACCTCTCTTTAGGCTCCATCAGCCTAAAGACAAAATGGATCTTCACTCACTGTAATAAGGGGCTGGATAACAACTTGTAGGCAAAAAAATTTAGAGATAGTAATCTTTAACTCAGTTCAGTTTCAAGAGCCATAGTGAGTCCAAGGAAGAGAACAGAAAACCACAAAAGCTGATCTAATGTCTTAAGCTCCTGCTACTTCTTCATTGACCTATGTATTACAACATTGTTATCCACTGCAGTACATTTCAAACTCTTTTAAAAAATAAAATAAACCCCATAATAATGCTAAGAAATTAAAAGGTTAAAATATAATTTTAAAATAAGGATATACAGAAACGAGTAATGCTCCTACAAATATGACAGAAAAAATGTGGCAGATGTAAAAATGCAATCTCACACATCATAGTAGTATTTAGTCTAAGAAGCAGTAAAATTTCCTTTTCAATTTATTAAGAAGTAGAGAAAAACTTGTTACAAACATTGGAAGTTACAGAAGAAAACTCCTACAAGTATTCATATACAAGGATTCATACACATCAGTGGACATAATCATGATATGGTGCTTAACAAACAAGCACTTATTAGATAAGCTGCTGTAACTATCAGCCAGTGCACTTCCAGCCCATTCCACTGCAAATTAAAACACAGCAGTTTATTGTCATTACACTACTTCTGTCGATGTTTAGCCTAATGCCTTTCAATGCTAAATGAGGATGAGAATACAGTTATAAGCAATCAAGGTACTGTGGCTTAGCTTCCCGTATAGCCACATCACCTGACTAAATTTCCATTCTGTCTGAATTTAAAAACATGTAGTACATTTGTATTTTAGATCTCATTTGTAACAATTAAAACTGATATCATAAGTTAATGCTGCTCAGATTACATCAGCTGACTCACTAAAATGTGACACAGATTTTTTTTTTGCAGCCATTTAACACTGGACATTTAAAATGGGGAGGCACCACAGCTCTGCTGCCCTGTATTTTGTCAAGCTGCTACAATTCAACTCATATCTGATCATATGTTTGAGTGCATTTTAGAACTTACTCTAAAGTAATTTAACCTTGACTAAGCAAGTAGTTTAAATAAATAAAAGAATTGGCAAAAGAAAAAATAAAATAGGAAAAATATGATACGCTAGATCAAAAACACTGTTTGTAATTTAGTTCTATTCAGTTGTATGCTGATGAGCTGTAGCAACAAGAATTAATTGTCAAGCATCTTGAGATACCTATAGCTTGATAACACTACTGAGATTAGGTGACATAGGATCAATACAAACTTCTTTTGTACTGGCTGACATTATAGGTCATAAAACTGCTTTTAAACACAGGATGCTTCTCATGAAGCATCTCTGTTAGAACACTGGCAATAAACTTTGTCAACATAGAAAAGGATCAAAGAGGTCCATTTTATATGTACGTAGGTTGGGGTTTTTTGGCATTTCAGTATCAACAGATGTCATGAGGTAAAGAAGCATGTGGCATCAATGTGGCAATTCTATCTTAGAGCAGAGATAGCCTGCAGAAGAGCTTTTGTAACTGCCTAAACCCACATTCACTTGGCACCTGTAATCTAGTGTAATGGTCTTACCAACTTCTAAGTAGGAATAGTGCCATGATAACAGATGGATAAAAGTGTAGGCAGCAATAGGAGCATGCACCAGCATCCAGTATATGTATTAAGACTTGGGAAACTTAGCCAGGAATGACTCCAGTGATTGAAATAAAAGTCTATGGCCAAGACACTTTGCCAATGGTAATTCAGCTCTTGACTCAGTTAGCATTTCAACATAGTACATTCTGCCATTTTTAAGTTAGGGATAACAAAGAATAGGATGTACAGAAATTATAGGGGACCTTGTGTTTTCAGTCGTACCTGACACAAGGGTGTCTGTGCAAGCCTGTAGGCACTGACCAAGCATCTGGTCACCACGCTGGCAGATCTGGGTCTATTGCCCCATGTAACAAGACTGGGACAGCCTTGCAGATCTTCATTTAAAAGGCTCCTTAGGGCAAGTAATGCAGTTTTATCAGCACTTTAGTCATTAATGTAATTGCTGAGCTTGTCCCTATTGTGTTACAGATGAGGAAGGCAGGTTGTTATTTTCAGAATTCTGTGAAGAGATATTTGTATCTTTTCACAAAGTGGTTTTCAACCCCATTAAGTAAAGGCTTTTCAGACTAGCAGGATGAAGCTTCTAATGGCTCTGTGAGCTACAACTGGCTGGAATGTCAATAGGGTAAAGGGGTCCCTACTTAAATTTTCACAACATGGTCACAAGAAACTTAAAAAAATTCCTGACTCTTGCATTCAGGTTTTCAACATTAAATCGAACAGGACTGTATGTAGACAAGTATCAATCAACTAAGCCAAAAAGAAAACACCTCCTCAGCAATGTCTGCTCAGAGGACAGGCAGCTGTGAGGTTATCTGTGGACAGGGAGTGTGCTTGCTTTTTTCCTGCCAAATGCAGATCACTGTTTCATTATACCAAGGAAACCAGGGAGCTGGTGTCCTTCCACAGATATCACTCAGATAGCAGTATACAAAAAAACCCAATCAACCAAACAATCAAAAACCAGGGAATGAACTCTACCCTGGTAATAGGACTTGCAGAAATTAAATTTAGTGCATTGCAGCATACAATGCAGCTAGAATTAAGTTTCTAGTAGACCCTATCCAGAAAGGAAGTGCAAAAACCATTATTAAAACTCTTGTACCAAGTAGTGTCCTCCAAGAACAGACAGGACATTTATTAAACAAACTTGCCTTCCAGTAAGTTGTGCTAAAGCACAAGCTCACCATTTCTTGCAACAATAAGTATATGACACATGACAATAAATAATAAATTTTAGTGTCAAGTATTAAAATGCCCTGGTGTGAACTTGGAAAATGCTCCTGTCCTCTAATACTTGAAATAAGAGGCTTCATATAGATCCCATCTAGCTAGTACTTTAGAGACTTCATATAATAATCTAACTAGACTTTTATGCCAGCTATGATCAAAAGCTGTCTTCTCTAATATGGGACAATATAAATATATAAAAGATATAGAATATATAGACCCAGAAATAGGCTGTTTTCAAAATAATACCAGCATTCTGTTTGGTATTGTTCCAAAGGTTAGACAAACTTAAATTCAAGAAGGAGAAGGTAGTATTGATAATGGATGCTAATGGTTGAACTTGATAATCTTAAGGGCATTTTCCAGCCTAAAGCCTTGCAGCTTTCTATAAAGGCTACAGGTTTCACTGTAGTCTGGAAAAGAGGGAGAGACCAAAGGGAGTAAGTGTGTGAAAATTAAGAATGCCTCTGCTTTACAGGGAGGTGCCTGGCAAATGTAGGTTGATTTCATGGAAGTTCCCTCAGTCTATGAAAACTTTTACAGAGTACAGATTAGCCAAGACAACTTCTGCCATGGACAGGAGTTTCTGACGCATAGGTATTTGATCTGTTTCTGCAGGGTAGTAGCAACCACCAAGCATTTCAAGCCCATATGTTAGCTGAAATATTGCTGCGATATCCAGGAGTCCTTCTCGTGCCAGGGTATGTAAAAGGGGGATCTGGCAGTGAAGGACAGCAAGACTACCTCTGTGTGGCATTCAGGGCTCTGGGTCTAGAGGGAGATGCTAGTATAGTGAATACCTGCAGAACTGGCAACTTTGGGATTTCTTATAAAGCAGAATTGTTTATGAAAGAGTATTTTGTAACTTAAAGCAAGACATTAATATGATCAACACTGTCTTGAAATGCTCATTTCTTTCCAGTGATTACAGCATGGAGTAGCAAATTCAAAACCAGACACATTTGTTTTGAGTACAATACAACGGCATGATGCCAACAAGCAAAAAACCTTGTCAAATGTTGGCATGGTTTCACTTCCATAACTCTGGGATCCTTCCCTGGATGTTAATCTGATAATGGCTCAGTAAACGCTTTTTTCCATTTACCTGGTGACAGCTTCTGAAAGCTAGTGCTTGTGTCCTGCAGGGAAGCCAAAAAGATGCCCTGAGGACAGAGAAAATTTCTAATCTCAATATCCAGGTCAGGTACAAAGACGTGTAAAGGCAGGTAGCACAGCAAGCACTTTATAATCTGCAATCATGTAATAGGGCAAACTGTATGAGAGAGGACTAGTCACACCTGGCAGAGTAAGCAAGTCTCTCTGGATTATTATTTTTTTTTCAATCTCTAGATCCTGGAGTACAGACATGGTTGATGCATCAAAATCAAACCTCTTTAAGATCTTTTTAGAGCCTGGAAGAAAAGGGCAGGCACAGGTTACACTGTTAATGGCAAACAACTAGAAAATTTTTTTCACATGTTCCAAACATTTGGTCACTAGTTGATTTGGAATACATTGCCACAGTCACAGGATCATGCATGCTGGAAGAACACTTAGATCATCTAGCCAAACCAACCTCTGCCAGACCTTTAGCATTTGTGTTGTACCTCACACAAAGTTAACAGTCACTTGGTCACCACACAACTGCTAAAGCAACCATCCTGGTGGCCTTCGTTGTCCTGTAAGTTCAAAACCTATGGGTTTTTTTCCAGTTATGGTAAAAATAATATTTGCTGGGCTACAAGGCATATCTTTCTTGTTTTCATTTTCAGTTCTAAAATGATAATATATTTAATCCTACTGTGTGAATTGCTACACATTTCAAGCTACAGAGCAGGGACACTGATACTTAAGCCACACATTCCCCTCACACTTTCCTATTTGAGAGGAACCACCTCCCAGGGACATCAGAATCCCTTCTCACTGCCACAGACTTGCTCTAGGAACTGAGTGTGTCTGTGAAACACCAACCATTCTTTCACTGGTGTCTCTCAGTCAAGCTGGAGATAGTTGGTTGCAATACTTACATAATCAAGGCAATAAATAATCTCAGTATTAGCAAAGGCATCTCTAATTCACTTCCAGACAGTGTAATAAATATATCCATGAACCACTTAACTCTCAGATGCCTGAGGAACACAACAAGCATTACTAGAAAATCAAACATCTCATAAACAAAGGTTTTGGAGGGAGGTAAACATGCCTTACATTAGCAGAAGAGAATAATAGAGATTGTTTTTATAAAAAAACCCACTATTTAAAAATAAAGATAGCCATTAAATGTGAATATGTGCTAATTCTTAACTAAAGGAATAAAGAAATAGCCTTTAATGATGCAAAATACTATTTCTATTGATTTGTTTGTGTATTTATAATCTACCAGTTAGCTATTTAATATTTTTTGCCTGTAATGTTCCTTCCAAAATGAATGAATAGATAAAATAGACAGGAAGTTCAATACTGCTGTGAGAATTTTTCAGAGAGAAGTACTTTATTGGCATGGAAAACCATAAGGAGAAAACTGGATAAAGTAAAGCAAGAATAGTGTATTAAAAGAAATAATAAATCCAACAGCACTCAGTACCAGATAACCTGAAAAGCTAACCAAGGTTGAAGAAACTAGGTATTGTGTGTTTCACTGCCCAAAAACCAGTTGGTTACAGCTGGAAATTGTAATATAATACAGCAAGAAATTATGGTGGCAAGTCATCAGGGAGAACTCTAAATTTTTGTTTGGCTTATGTTTGGCTCTTTCCTGACAGCAGATGGGATTAAGATCACTTTGTTGCTGTGACTTTGATTTGCTCTTAAGAGACAATTTCTGTATCCTTAAATTTAGCCTTTTGTATACTGAAGCATATGCCACACTGCCCACAAGACATAATTAATCTAAAATATACACAGCTCCTAATCAGTGCTCACTTAGTCTTTCCCTAGACAGAAATCATTGGATATTACACACAATTTTGAGAAAAATATTGCTTCTGAAGAGGGCCAGATGTTCTTTTCTACAGTTACTGCTTCAGTTTAACTGCATACAAATACTGTATGCTATGTAGTAAACATTTTTAAACCCAGTAAGAAAGGTTTATTTATATATGTACACACATAGATCTCAGATCACCTTTACCAGACAAGTTTACAGCAGTTCTTAAACCTCTGCATTTAACATTTTGCATTGATTGTTCTATTCCCACAATCTTTATTCTAAAATCCCTACACTTTATCTCTTAGACTTCATAACATTGAGGAAATGCAGCCATTGTATCCAGCTGATCACATTCATAATTCAATTTTCTGTCACAAACTCTCCCCATTAACACCTCTGAAATAATTCTGAATGATACCAGCATCCTGGCTCTAATTCAAAGACATAATAACATGGCCACTGTTGTCAGCTCAGAGCTTCCTGGAGATCTTTAAATTCAAATCATGCTCCACTGAAACAGCATCCTCTGTCACCCAACTGCACCATAAGGCAGGAAGCAAAGCTCTTTGAGTATAAGCTAATCCTTTATGCAGTCTTAATTATATATATATCTATCCTTAAAAAAGATTGTTAAAATATTAGGTAAGGAAATCTGATATCCTTCCAAACTCTATTTTCCCACTATTTGGGAAATATTTAATTCTTTTTTTTCCCTAATATTCAAATCAGAAAATATACCAAGTCCCTTACTACTGTTTTCTATGGCAATAGATTGGATTTCTCCAGAATGGTATTCTACACATTAGATGACAGCTCTTATGTCTCCCTACAATCTTCTGTATTTTTGAGCAATCAAGCCTAATTATTTTAATCTTTTTTTTTCCATAGGCCATTCTTCTTATTCACAATTGCACTATCACTGGTCTATATCTTTCCTAAAGCAGATGCGCTCAAAAGAGGGACATAAAATTCTAGCTGAGATCTTAATAGCAGTCAATGCAGATGAAATAAAAGCCTCTGTATAAAGGAGGTTATTTAGCATCCTGGTAATTTAGCAAAGAGTTAGATTTGTCTCCTTTGACATCACAGTTAATTTATATGGAATTCATGATGCAGTATAACCTTCAGACATTTTTCTGCCTTACTTATGCCTAATGATTTACTTTTCATATATTTTTTCTATTTTTTCCTACTACAAGTAGAGTTTTGTTCTTGTATTTACTGGATTTATCCTGTTGAAATTACACATCATCCCATTTGTGGCTGTGTTAGGAATTCTAACCCTGCTTTTCACATTATTTGCAATTTTTTTCAACCTTACTTCATCTTCAGTTTCATACCTGTACCTTCTAACAACATCAGAAATGAAAATACTGGGATCTCACTGAAAGTATCCCAGGCTGTAAACTATGCTGTCACTTCTTCAATCCTGCAAGACTTTTCTTGTCCTCAAAATACTCAAAGGTCAAAAACTATTTTGGAAGGATCTTTAAGTACTGTCATCAAATGTTTCATCATGACCCACTAAATGAAAATATTCACCTTTTCCTAATAGTCTCTAGTTTAGTCTAGCCTTATTCATACTGAGAATTAGGTCTTTAAAAAAAAAAAAAAAAAAGATATTAACTCTCTGTTTACTGTACTTCTAGAAAGGACAGTCAGATTAATGCACCGTAGATAGCTCAATAAACATCAGGCAACAGTGAGGGGACTTTTCAGTGATTAAAAACAATACAACCTAAAGTAACCTAATGTCTGCCATCATGTCTCTATTTTGTGATGTCCATGAAGTCTGAAGGAAGGTTATTCCCCCCTCCTCCTTCCCCAGAAAATTACATAATTATAAGCCTCTTAATCATGGTCTGTGGTTTCACCTGTTAATTCTCTGGCATAATGTTGCGGTTTGGGGTCAGGGCAGCCCCCAGACCGATAACAGACCACTCTCTTTTAACCCCCCTCCCTCCCCAAAGGGGAGAGAAAAGGAATAAGGGAGAGAGACTTAGTGATTCGAAAAAGG